>JACSZP010034761.1:0-11070 GCA_016161895.1 Pinna nobilis
TGTATAGATAAAAGTGCAACATGTACTTGAGAGTAATGGGGTGGGTATTGTGGCTCTGTGTGTTGAATGTTCACTCTCTGATTATGATATTATGAGGTTAGAATCTATGCTGTGCTTTCCCAGTCTTTTTGAAGTGTGATTGAGAATTTAGAAAGTAACGATAAAAGTCCACAAAATAATCCCGGTTAAACCAATAGGTGAGACAAAGACCAAGTCTTGAATATAATAGGAAATACTGAAGGAAAATGCATGATGTCTGTATGTACAGTTAGTATTTCAGCTGAGCAGTCTACATGTACATACATATTCCATGTCAATGTCCAGCATGTCATATTATCTGCTGCACTAATTAGTCATAATCTCTGTATGTACATTTGGTATTTCAGCTGAGCAGTCTACATGTACATACATATTCCATGTCAATGTCCAGCACGTCATATTATCTGCTGCACTAATTGGTCATAACTGTTATTGATACATCATAACAAAATATCATATACAGTGGGACCTTGCTATTAAGACCACCCAAGCTAAAAGTATTCTAACTTGTGAGGTGCTATCCTAAGTGAGGTTGAAAAAGCCTTAAAGAGTGATAAACAGACTGAATTTTGATGGTTTTTGCTGGTCTGAGGTGGTCTCCTAAGTGAGGTGGTCTTTAGGCAAGGTTCTACTGTAAATGTATTACTAATGTTGAAAGGGACATACATGTAACCCATCACCAGTTTATACCACCATCTATTGTGAATATATTTGCATGTGTTACATGTAAACAGCTGTTGGCTGCATGTTGGTGACCCCAGATTGTATATTCATGGATAAACTACATGTAATACAAAGTACTTGAGACAAGGTTGAGTTTAGAATGAGACAGTATGTTTCCCATTTGGTTGTGTTCCATGTGAGTTGTTTCCACTTCTTTTTTATGCTTGGTCATGATGAATTTGGCAATTCTTCGTTTGTGAGATTACCCACAAGGCTGTTTGAAATAGGCAGGAATCTATAAATATACAGAAGGGATAGATATTTTTTATTGTAGTTATCTGTAAAATCACAGCTTCTTGTTCTTTATTTTTGTCTTCTTTTTTTTTTTCAATTGTTAGTAGTTGAGAGTTAAAATATCATTTTCATACGGTAGTACCATTTTGCAGAATGGTAGCATTTTTAGAATATAGGAACATTTAGATAAGATATAAGCATGCATTATTTAATTTGTATGACATAGGGAATGTAGTTCACATTACAGATTTGAATGACCATGTTGTGCTTGTCATCTATGACCTACCAGTTTGATTTTGTCCTTGGACTATTCAGTATGGTTAGGTTAGAGTGCATGTTTGGTAACAAACAATGCTGTTGTTCTAATGGATAGTCATAAACAAAACTGTTGTTTTAATAGATAGTTTGATACATATTGAATGTTCAGGATATATGTATGGTATCATTATGCATTTCAAAGTAAGGAGAAGATAACTCTAAAGTATTTTTGTATTCAGAAAAGATATATCATCAATTGATTCTGATAATTTGACATAGTTATTGTTTTAGATTCAGACTTCGATTTTCTTTGATGACTTTAATGGTTTAAAGAGCTGTATTAAAGATTTCTGTAATTTGGTTTATTATCTTAATTAATATGTCTCATTTAATATAAGACTTTAATTTCTGCTTTCTTAATTTTATTATAATGATTTATGCTGAAATATATCTATCATGCTTTGTATGTAAATTCAAAAGCTTTATTAACCTAAAGAAGTTTATGCAGTTTCATTGGAGTAAATTTAGAGATCTTATAGACAACATACATATCTATGGTCATGAATAAATACATATATATAATATACAACAGGTGATTGGGTACGAAAGCTAGTTTTTGTTCATAATTCTAAAATATTTACCTTAATTACAGGTAATATTTTCAATACAATTGCTTAATATAGATTTCTAATTTAATTCTCAATTTTCAATCCTTTCAGATTTATCATACAAGATAAAATGACATTTTTCACTAACGCTCAAAGAAGCAAATTGACGTATGAAATTTTATCACGAGCAGTGTACGAGGAATCTGATTTTAGTGATGAGAAGTCACCCAAAAAGTTTGGTAAGATATCTTGTGTGTTTCTTAGAGTTGCAATTTTGTAAATTCAGGCAATTACTTGAGCGGGAGCAATTTTTACAGGGGCAGTGGTGGCCTAGTGTTTAGCATGTTTGCCATCTGATCTGATGGGTTCGAACACCAGCCATGCTGGGAATAGCTGTCTCTGTCTTTCGAATGATATAGTAAAAACTGGGGTCCGGCATCACAGTTGGTGTTGGCATGTTAAGGAACGAACCCTTCATGCTTTACTGCCATAAATACTGAGCATAGGTAAAGTTTGTCACCCTTCACCGGCATATGGAAACTTATCCATATAAGTGAAAGATTCTTGATTAGGACGTTAAACATCACTACAACTAGCCAACATTATTCACAAACTGCCTGTTACTGTAAACCCACTATATCTATGAAAATAGCAGGCATGCTTCACAACGTAGGATTCTATTCTAATGGCAAAATTAAAAAAAATCTAAATTGTGAAATATCTGTGTTGAACTTAAAGATGTTGATTTTTATGGCTTTGTTAATATATCATAAAATTCCTGCAAATGTGTAAAATGCTTATTTTTTGCTTGCTTTGTGATTAAAGGCCCTTAGTCTTGACCCAGTAGTTTGTAAGTCTGGATACTTGATGGGCAAGTGACTGAATTAAGATTAGAAGAAGAAGTTCACTACCGATAATCATATAATTACAGCTATAACCCAACTATTCAAATACTTATGAATTAGTCCTCAACCCTTTATCTCCAATATTTTACACATATGTAAATAACTTTCTTAGCATATGAAGTAAAGATTGATCTTTGCTTATCCTTAATAGGTGTAAAGAAACTGGTTAATAATGGAACATACACAGCAGCATATCCCCTGCATGATGTAAGTAGATCATCGTCTCATATCTCTCTTTCTGTCTGTCTCTTTGTCTCATTCTTAGTCTCTGTTTGTCTGTCTATCTTTCTCTGTCTCTGTTTCTGTCTGTCTGCAGTTTCTTTCTCTGTGTGTGTGTGTGTCTCTCTCTCATATTTTCAATTTGAAGGACTACAGGTGGACTAATTCATTTTAATGATTCTTTAACATGTTTATATATGTATCTTACATGTAAGTAACTTTTTATGAATATTTATATTGACACATTATAATTTCAGGGCCGGTACACAAGTGAACATTCCTTACTTACATCTAAGACCAATGACAGACATGTAAGTATAGATAGCTCACCATCTTGTTTTGTCCTACATGTACACAGGATAAAATGACAATCTGTAGACAAAAAAAAAAAAAGAAAATATAGAAAGATAAGAATTTGCAAGTGCTTTGTATCATGAGCAATAGCATCCACACCAAGTTTTTGAATAGAACATGAAAAGGAGTCTTTAAATGAATCCCATTTTCAATTCATTTTGTTTAAACCGTAAATTGTAATGTATGTCCAGTAACACAATTCTTCAATCAAACACAGCACATCTGATGTTTAGAGAGTTTCCCCAGAACATCTATTTGATTTACATTTCAACATGTGATTTAAATGGAGCTAATTTATGTACATGTATCATGTGATACCCCATATCGTTTGTGTGAAACTTACGTTTCTTTAAGCGATGGGATGACACTAGGAGATGATAAACCACACTGTCGTTTCTAGAGAATATTATGTAGAGTTACATTCCATCACCATTTGAAATACTGATCCCACACAAACATTATTAAGTATCACATGTCACATAAACTAGTTCCATTAATAATAGCAATGATAATATTAATACAGTCAAGCCTCATTAATCCGGACACCAATAATCTGGATATCTTCGTCTTCCAGGGAAAATATTCTGGGAACAGAAGTTTTAATTTGCACAGGTCATTATAGAGGACCGTTGTTTCAGTTATCTGGATGCTTCATATATCCGGACGATTTGCTTGGAAATGAAGTCATCTGAATTAACGAGGCTTCACTGTAATTTGTTGCCATACTAACCAGATATGTTCTCTTTCAGCTTCTGTATGAGATCTGGGCTAAGCCAGGTGCTTGGTACAAGTATCAACCTCTTGATCAAATCAGGTAAGCTCACCTTCTCCAATACAGATTACAGTAGCTATGTTGTGCATCTTTAAAACAATAGCACCTGTTGTGTCACAAATGAAGTCAGGGCCATTTGAAGTTCCAGTTTCGGATTTTGATCGAGATACATTGTACTAGAGTAAATGTAGGACAGTCTGATGTACATGTATCTTATCTTGTTGTTGTATTGTTGTTTAACGTCCCGCTCAAGAATATTTTACTCATATGGAGATGTCATAGTGTGCCTGTGAAGGGTGACAAATTTTGCCTATGCTCGGCACTTATGGCCGTAGAGCAGGGAGGGTTCTTTAACGTGCCAACACCTACTGTGACACGGGACGTCGGTTTTTACTGTCTCATCAACTCCTGCTTCTGTTACCAACACCACTTTTGTTTGAAGCAAAAAGTGATGTTTAGACCATTCTGGTACACATTGCCAGAATACAATGTATCACTTTCCTGAAGCACCTTTGTTTTTGGGTATGAGTGACCTATTTTCATGGATAACTGATTGTCACATCTAGTAATGAGTAATATGTCATTTGCAGTTCCAATGAAGCCTTTTTGTTTCTTAATCAGCTGAAATCAAAATATTTCGTCTGCACAAGATTTCATATTTGTTGTGGTATATAACATAATCAGTAGATATTTAGCATACAATTTATCTGTATTTTCTGTGTTCTTGATTTCCAGGAGCTATTTTGGAGAGAAGATTGGGATATACTTCAGCTGGTTAGGGTATTACACCTCCATGCTTATACCAGCAGCTGGTATTGGAGTTGTGGCATTCATCTATGGACTTGGCACCTTCATGAGTGATGTTCCAAGGTACATATACATGTGTATCTACAATATATATCGTATCAATTATTGCCAACGTTCAGTCTCTTCATTTCCAATTTTTCTTCAGTTTCAATTTTCAGCTGTCTCGTCCAGAATAGCATTCAGTTATACAGTGGATTTGCACTATAAAGACCACCCAAGTGACTGGCTAAAACGGGTCTGATTAGGGAGATGGTCTCCTAAGTGAGGTTGGAACAACCTTAAGGAGTGATAAATAGATTGAACATTTAAGGTCTTTGCTGGCTGATTAGTGCAGGGGTCTCCTAAGTGAAGTGGTATTTAGACAAGTTTCCATTATTACCATTATTTGTACCATTGCATCATTGTGCCCTTGTTTTCAAGAATTTGGTGCCATATTAGGTTCTTGATCTTTTTGTCTGCTTGCAAAACTTCAGTCATAGCCATATTTTAAAAGTTTATGAGAGATATGGCTTTCATACTTTTTCGTTTGTATGTCTCATGGCAAAATCTTTCATTGTGGACCACAATTTTTGTTCTTCTGACCTTTAGCTTGAAGTTTTAACTACTTTTTTGGAACTTAAATCTTGGCCAATATTACTTTGCTCCCATTTGGGGATCATAAAGACTTCTTCCTACATGTAGTAAATGATCTGAATGTGAACATTCATTTTAGGTACTATCTTTAAAAATCTGAAACAAGATATTGTTACAGAGTACAGTCTAACCTGTTTTCAGAGACCGTCCAAGGGAAGGAGCAAACAGGGTCACATATGACAGGTGGTCTCTTAATTCAGGTGATTTATATAGGAAAAAACTATTTTGGGAACCTTGGATTTAGGTCACATAAGACAGGTTTTCCTTTAATTCAGTGGGTCGCTAAGGCAGGTTAGACTGTAATTTGAATTTTAAGTTCATCTTGGAAGTGAGAGGAGGCTTAAGCTATCAGCCCTTTGTCAGCATTATTGCTGGCATTGGTGTGGATACTATTGCTACAAAATGTTATTTCGTACCAAAATTAGCTAGGAATACCAGACTTGAATGTTGATCTTTGAAAGAATCTTCACTGTAATTTCAATGATTTTTCATGTAAAAGTATTGTATGTTTTTGTGACAAGAACAAACAATTAAAACCAACAAAACTATACTGATATTGACATTTAACATATTTCAGCTCCGAGATATGTGAATGGGGTGTGGCTGGGAATTTGACCATGTGTCCACTGTGTGACAAGAGATGTCCATACTGGCGTCTACATGACAGCTGTAACTACTCCAAGGCCACTTACCTCTTTGACAACTATGCTACTGTAGCTTTTGCCATATTTATGGCTCTTTGGGGTAAGTTCTTTATCAGATTATTTGTATGACATTATTTTCATATGTATGTCATTAGAGGAGGAGAGACTCCAATGCTGAGCATTGAACTTTGAATCTCAAAGCATTTCACCTCCAGTTTTCAGAAGGCGTTAGTCAATTTATGACTGTTTACAGGGTTATTTGTGCCCCATGTTATTTTACCCCTAATGAACCTGTAAACAGTTCTATTCCACCAGTATATACACCGCTGTGGCTCCATGGTTAGAATGTTGCCATCTGATCTTGAGGTTTTGGGTTAGAATCTGCACTGTAGACTGAGACTGAGATGTGACAGTAACAGCTGTATATTCAATGCTTACATGTACTTAGTAGCCTTGTAGAATATACGTGTGTACACATACCTACATAACCATATTGCTTGAGACATGATACTATACAGAAAATGAGTATTAATTGAAATAACTCAGAATAATATCAATAGCTCATTGTGTCATGAAAAAAGTGAGTAAATTCTGACTATTATATGATTTTCCTGGTATTTACAGCCTCTTTCTTCCATGAGTTCTGGAAAAGGAAGCAAGCGGAGATAGAGTATGACTGGGACGTGTCTGACTTTGAAGAGGGAGAGGTCAGTATTATCCTGGTAGTGATTGTTTATGTGTAAACACCGATATAAACTTATATGGAATAATGTAACGCCACTCTGCGGTTGGCCGTCCCTGTCCTTTGGATGAGACAGTAATAACTGAGGTCCCCTGTCACAGTAGGTGTTGGCACTTTAAAGAACTCTCCCTGCTCTATGGCCAGCAGTGCTGAGCAAGGCAAAATTTGTAGCCCTTCACCAGCACATGGTGACGTCTCCATATGAGTGAAATATTCTTGAGTGGGACGTTAAACAACAATACCATACCATACCATACCATTGTACTATCATCCTCTACCTTCACCTACTTTTTATTATCGAAGAAATAACTATTGACCAAGTTAGAATGATTCTCTTGAAAATTTAAATGTAAATAATACTACGCACGCATCTACAATTATTGTATGCACTGATTTATGGTGCAGGCTATATGTGTACATTGTATTTGCCACATTTTAGGTTCAACATACTATAATGTAACCCCGTTTATTCTCAATATTCTGAGAAGAACACTAAATGTATTGTATTCCCTCTCTTAATGGGAGACTACTGCATGTACATAAGGTGGGTGGATTGTAAATTTGACTTTTCTTTTTTTTTTTTTTTTGTTACATGTGATTAATAAACAACAGCATGACATTAGAATCCAACATGTATGGATGATCAAGAAAATTAACTACAGATATATGTTGGTAGGTTCAAAACTACTACCAAATGAGTAGAAATGTCTTTATATGCCATATTGTACATTTGTTCATATTTATTATGTTATGTTACAGGAGACTGTGAGACCTGAGTATGAGAGCTCTGTCTCTAGGAGGAGGACCAACCCAGTTACAAAGGTATGCTGCATTAGGTGTAACCTCGATAATTGTACTGTAGCAATGTTCCTACTTCTTGCAAGGTTTTGAGCTTCAAACACTTTATGCCCTAACTTTTACCTCCTTGCTTGTGTTTATATGATCTGCATACCCAACATTTCACATCTAGTAATTTCACATATCTTAGTAAAGACACAATCTGTTCACAATAATATCATTTGGCCATTATGGGCATTTGGACAAAATTATTTATTGCTGCAACATATGATTTTCTAGCAGATTACTTACAGCCTTTCAAGTGCTTTATACAAATTATGAATTCCTTATCCTCAGTATTTCTGTGTGCATAGGAATCTATCATCAGGCTTTAAGAAAGTAATATTTCACAAGCGAAATATTTTAAAAGGGTTTTAAAATATTTTCCTTAGATCAGGTAGAGTAACCAATACTGTTATTTCACAACCTGCTTAAGAATTGTTCACTCACATAGAGAAATCACTGACTATAAGTGAAGGGTTGAAAATAATTGGTATGCCCTATGTGTGACACTGGGAACCATTGTTATGAACACTTAATCATGACATGGGATCATGGTTTTTTAATATTCCACCAAAATGGCATATAGTTGTTGCTTCTAAAGTTGAGTGGTTGGTAAATGAAAACTTGTTTCTTTTTGTATGTAAATAATTTTTGCTTGTTTGTTGCAAAACTGAGAAGTAACTGTATTTAACCCGACAATTTATTATTCATCTATAGTTATAATGACCTGGAATTTTGAATAATCTCTCATTCCAATATTTTGTCAATTAAAATCAGCTAAGGAACAGGTGAGGGAGACTTGAGTGAATTTGTTTGTTTCCGTTGATTTTAGAATCAGTAGATTTAGTTTGGATGATCCACTATCAATCACCTGATATGCCTTCACATGCACATGTTGTTCGTGTAAACATACATGTAATACAATTATGGGTTATGAAATCCAGATGTTACATTGTAGCACCAACAAATTCTATCACAGCAATAGAAGGTCAATTAAACAAGACAATCATTATCATACCACTACTAATTGGGAAACTCCAATATAATTTCCTTATTTTTTTCACGTTGATGAATAAATCACTCTTTTTTATGTTATGTTTATCAGATGTTTTCTTCTGTTTATCATCCTAGTTCATTGAGCCAAACACTTAGATATCCTCACTCAGGCTTTTGCATGTAAATTGTTCTAATAATCAGAAAGTACTTTAGTCCATATATTGTCCATAGATAAAAAGAAAACTTGGTGATCATTGTCTGTAGATAAAAAAAATTCCTGGTGATTGATACTTTTTCTGTCTTTTTTTCTGTCTACACATGTCATCAATACATCAATGTTCCTATCTATCTATCTATCTATCTATCTATCTATCTATCTATCTATCTATCCATCTATTTGTCTGTCTGTCTGTCTGTCTGTCTACATTGTTTCTATCTATCTGTCTGTCTGTCTGTTTACATTGTATCTATCTATCTGTCTGTCTGTTTGTCTGTCTGTCTGTCTGTCTACATTGTATCTATCTGTCTGTCTGTCTGTCTATCTACATTGTATCTATCTGTCTGTCTGTCTGTCTATCTATCTACATTGTATCTATCTATCTGTCTGTCTGTCTGTCTGTCTGTCTGTCTGTCTATCTATCTATCTATCTATCTATCTGTCTGTCTCTGTCTGTCTGTCTGTCTTAGATAGACATGCATTTTTCTTGAAGAAATTATCAAACTTTTACACAAAGAATAGCCAGTCTCCCGATATATTGGGGAGAGTTGGTAGATATGTACATATTTTACTCTCACCTGTCTCAGGTAAGTTAGAGTAGGATAGTCAGGCGTTCAGATCTGTCAACTCTTTGTATAGCTCACATTCAGCATTTGCTACAATACATGTACTCATTCCTCTAATTATCTATTACAGCGTGACGAGCCATATATTCCTCCGTGGAGCAAGTGCTGTAGATATGGAACCACATTTACTGTTCTCTTCTTCTTTGTAAGTTATTTATTTGTCCTATATCAGTTTTTGTCTCACTTGTGGCGACATCAGTAAGTCCGGATACATGAGTCACTTTTCCAGTGGCTTAGGTAAAAATTGTAATAAAATTTGTGTTTAGCTCTGTAGCACAATTGATGGCCTCTAGAGATATGGTCAAAGGTTCCTCCTTTTTCCTGCATCTAATTACAGTCTAAGATGTTTTTAGAAACCATCCAAGGGGAGGGAAAATGGACACATGTGACAGGTGGTCTCTTAATTCATGTGATTTACATAGGAAAGAGCCATATTGAGAATCATACATTTAGGTCACATAAGACAGGTAGGCCTTTAATTCAGCAGGTTGCTAAGGCAGTTTTGACTGTTACATGCATCAATCTCAGGATGATACCCAGATTTCATGGTCCAATTACATTTGGTTTTTTTTTGCATTTAGTTATGCATCCATTTAATACTGTTTTTTCTGAATTTCATATGACAAAATTTAAAGCATTTTGTTTGAAATATATTTTATATTTGAAATAGACATGTTCTTGATGACATGACTTTATATTTCAGTTGGTCTTGGTCTTGGGAGCAGTGTTTGGGGTGATATTATACAGAATAGCCATTGCTGGTGTGTTTTATGCCAATGATGCAAATTTGATCAAAACCCAAGCAAGTTTTATTGCCACAACAACAGCAGCTTGCATCAACTTGGTCATCATTCTCATCATGAATTTGGTATAAATTTCTCTTATTTTTATTTTGATTATAAGAAATACTTATGTACTATATTCTATCTGGCATTTTAAACTACGGATTCTTTTTTAGAGAACATGTAGATTTTTTTTAGTACATTGTATTTTTTGTGATTCCATTGCTTTTTCATACATCAAAGGCTATTCTTAATTCAAGTTTACTGGAACTAAGATTTTAGAGCAATATGGTGTGTCTTTTTAAACTTATTTACTCAAGAGAGTATGCTGCTATGACTTACATCCCTGGAGCATTTTCACTAGCAAAGTCTTTCAATTTGGTCATTATTTTATGACTTAAATCTGAATCAACATCTTACACTGATTGTTATATTACAGGTATATCAGAAAATCGCTTATGGTCTGACAGAACTTGGTAAGTGTGCACCTGTACATCAAGATTTAATTATCATACCTGTATTTTTAGGTGAAGAATTACTATTAAGAATTACAACAAAACATTTGATGACTTTAAATTTTGAATCAACATCAGTTTCTATAAACATTACATAATAATTGTTGTATTGTTACATATACAGTCTACCTATCGATAATTTTTTTGTCCCTGGTC
>JACSZP010034766.1:0-12361 GCA_016161895.1 Pinna nobilis
TACCGAAGTATCCGTGTAAAATCCGGGTTCATCCGTGAACGATTCTATTCTACGTACGAATACGGATGTCTACGGATTGAACACGGATTATTCCCGGAAGCAACACGGACAGACACCGAGTATCTCCGTGAAACAAACGTGTAAAGACCGGCATAAACCGTTATCCTCCGTACACTCCGTGAATACTCCGGCAACATCTGGTGGATTCTCCGGGGACGTCCGGGTAGCTACCGAGATTATCCGTATAGAGACCGGTGCTATCCATGGCAGCACCGTGTTAAGACCGTGTTAACACCGGCATGGTGAGGTGACAGAACCAAAGGACGCCGGATGGTCCCGGATGATGATTTTTTTTAATCCGTAGTGATCCGGCGTCTCATCTGTGAATGTGTGAAATAGGCTTTACGATAGTTTTCATCTAGAATGCAATGTAACCTGACATTTTCGCCGTTTCGTAGAATAGACACGGGATCCCAGTATTTACAAGTTTCTTTCACAGGTTGAAATGTTAAGGCGTAGATTTGTTTCAGGGACACAAGAACGAACAAGAAGTGACCAATCATCTGTAATTATATAAATATATGTATATTAAGTTCATCTATTATTCAATTGGATTTGAGAAAAATGCAAATTTCAAAACAAGTACATATATAAAGACACGCTGTAAACTTTATTTACCACACATGAATCAATGAAAGAACAAGTTCTATTTACGTTTTTGAATCAAGACAGAAATACTAGGGTACTGTGGAGCCTCATAATTAAGACCCCAAAATGACCGACTAAAATTGGTCAGCTTAGTGAGTTGATATCCTAGGTGAGTTTAAAATAACATAGAGGCATGGTTTTCCTTATCGCAGTTTGGGTTCCATAGTGGAATGGTTTAAAGCAAAGTTAAGAAATTATAAAACCAATGAAAATAGGTAAGGTCGATACTTAACGGGGGAGAAAACAGTTTTAAAAAGAAGGATAGACAAAAAGCAAATGAGAAAGGGAGACTAACACATTAGACTAAGATATTTAGTAAAAAACATTTAGTTGGTGATTCTGGTATTCAAAAACAAATTGACTAAGGTTTGCCAAATATGACAGAGTCAAAATTACAATCAAGCGCGATAAAGCGGATTTCTTTCACCCCGCACTTTTCTTTTAAAGACAATCAATGTCCATGAAAAATAAAGTCCGTATTTCCTAGGGATAGACCACTTATATGAGAAATGACATCATAATATCAGCTTAAACTTGGTTCAAAATCCTTTAAACTTGTACCTTGACGTAAACATGAATATTTTAGACACAGAAATGTTCTCGAATCTTACTGCCTACCTCAACTATTTATGGTAAGGTTACTTCGCTCGCCCGAAATCTGCGGGGCAATTGGCGTCTAACATTGACCTTTCACTACTATGCAAATAAATAATACCTAGCTCGACGGAGATCTGCGGGTTGGCCCAAACAACATCGAACTACGACAACTTTTACAATGGAAGACATTTTCGCTGAGCCGAGGACTGCGGGCGGCCCATATCGAACATCGGCCTACCACATCTTTTTGAGTGAAGGCGTCCTCGTAAAACGGAGGAGGGAACTGGTATCGAGTTCCGTGGTCGGCGATAATTATAGAGGCAAGTGATAAGCATTGACCGTTATTTAAATGAAAAGTGCTAAACTTTATATAGGCGAGTGACCAGTACTGACTATTGATATTCACTATACAGACAAGTGAACAATATTGACCATAAAAGGTGAATGATCAATACTGACAAGGATAGATAAAATGACAAATTCTCACACTGACCAGTCTGAACAATACACAGGCGAGTGACCAGTACTGCTATTAGATTAGCGGGTGACCAGTACTAAATATTATACTGGTGAGTGACCAGTACTGACCAAAGTACTGGTGGGTGACAAGTACTGATCAACTGTATAAATAAATGACCAGCACTGACAATCATACAGGCGACTGTTATGTCTGACCTGGTCATTACATAGGTATGTAACCAATACTTACCTTCTGTTTATTAGGATGACCAGTACTGACCAGAGTGCAGGTGAAGGACTAATACTGACCATTATTCAGGCGAGTGACCAATACAAACCAATTAACAGATACGTAAGTAATAATGACCATTATTCAGTAGTGTCACCAGTATTGACCATTATAAAGACGAATATCTAGCATTAACCATAATGCAGATGAGTTTCTATTACTGACTATTTTTCAAGCGAGTGCCTAGTATTGATTATTTTTGCATTTGCGGGACCAATATTGAGCATTTTATGAGTTACCTGTACTTAGTATTATACTGACCATTTGTATAAATGAGTGATTAGTAGGCCTACTGACCATAATACAGATGAGGGACTAGAACTGACAATTATTGAGGCAAGTGACCAGAGCTGCCCATAATATGGATACATGATATGGTATTTGTTGAGTAGATTGTTAAGTTCAAATGCAGTAAACTACTCATGAAATAGACATCACACAGCGTGCATGTTACGATCCCTTTAATGGCGTCCAACTACAACAGTAGGCAAAAGAATCATGGGAGTATTTATCTAAATTATAAATGTCAGAGACGGACACGGATTGTCCGGATTCTATCAACATCCTCCCTTCTTTAAAGAAACTTTATCTGTAACATTAGATAGATTATAAATGATCATTTAAACATGAACAAGTAAAGAAATTAAGATTCAATTAACTATTGAACAATCAATTACTGATAGGCTGTGTGAAACATATTTCTCAAATTATAATGTTCAAATGAATAGAGTTCGAACTTTCACTTAGCCTTTTTACTTAAACATAAACACTGTCTTTGTCCATGATTGTCTTTAAACATAGAACACTCTACTTGAGTTTCTATCGGTAGATATAATAGGAACTTTTAACAATATGAAATTAAACTGTTCCAACTTTGAACGAAGTGAAATTCACTTTCACAAAATTAAAATTAACTGTTCAAAATACACTGATTGGTTCACTTTCAACTTGTAACATAATCCTTGAACTTTATCGGTGCGCGTATTTCACGTTTGGGTCTACCTGCGGTATGAGTATCAGACCTTTGCAATTTTGGACCTTTCTTCTGTTGTGTTACGAGATTGTCACTGATCGGTTGTCGATCCTTTAACGTTGTTTTCTCGGTATGATGATTATCATTGTTTGTTTGTACGCTTTCACGTAAGATGACTTCTGGTAGGTTTACACGCAATGGAGATTTATCACGTATATGTGCGTTAATAGCTGTTGGTCTCACGTGTATACGATTACGTTTGTACACGCCTCCATTATATCCTTTCACTTCGTAAGTGCGTTGACCTAGAATTCCAACAATTTTACCAAGTTTCCATTGTTGATCTTCTATGTGCTGATAATAGACAGATTGACCTACTTCAAGTTGCGATAGATCCTTTGTCCTTTTATCGTAAGTTCTCTTGACCGATTGTTTACGTGCTTCGCGTTTTGTCTTCACTTTACTGTTACATTGCGTCTTGTGAACATATGGAAGGAATGTGCGTGTTGATATTTGAAACAACATTTGTGCTGGACTTAAACCAGTATCCTGTCTCGGCGTGTTTCTTTGTTCCAGTATTGCAATATATGGATCACCTCCCTCCTTGTAGGTTTTAATGAGTAGAGTTTTCATTATCTTTACAGCGGATTCTGCTTTGCCGTTTTCTCTCTGATGCATAGGGGATGAGGTATGGTGAGAAATTCCCCATTCGGTAACAAATGATTTGAAATCACCACTGGTGAATTGTGGTCCTCCATCCGATATTATCATTTGAGGGATTCCATAACGCGCAAAATGCTTCTTTAGTAGAGAAATAACCAATGTGCTTGTAGTTTTGGTAAGCAAATCCACTTCTATGAAATTGGAAAAGTAGTCAACAGTTATGAGATACTGTTTCCCTGCAATTTCAAACCAGTCTAGTCCGATCTTCTGAAATGCATAGTCACCATCATTGTGTTGTTTAAGCGGTTCTGCAGACGGTTTTGGTTTCATCTCTTGACAAATTTCGCATGAGTTTGCTATTTGTTTAATGTCACTTGTCATACTAGGCCAATAAACTGTGCCACGAGCTCGACGTAACATACTATCGTATCCCAAATGAGCACTGTGTAATCTCCGTTTGATAGACGGTCTAAGATTCGACGGTATGACGACAGCCTCTCCTTTGACTAAGATATCGTCGTTTATGCTTATCATTTCACGAATGTCATAATATGGAAGAATACAGTGTGGTACATTGCTTTTGTGTTCAGGCCAACCTTCCAGTACGCCGTTCATCAATGTTTGTAGAGTTGCATCCTGTTGAGTTTCTCTCCGGATTTCCTCTAACCAGACATCCGGTATGTCATCAAACGCATGGACTTCTAGAATTCGTGGACGCACACTCTCACTGCTACTGAGGTGAGCCCTACTGAGAGTATCAGCTAGATAAAGATGTTCTCCTTTTACGAAACAGAAAGTAACGTCATATCTGTACATGCGAACCATGATATCCTGTATTCGTTTTGGAGCCATGTTCAATGGTTTCTGTAGAATTGAAGCAAGTGGTTTGTGGTCATTTTCAATAATAACACTGCGACCATACGTATACTGGTCGAATCTCTCCAGTCCGAATAAAACTGAAAGTGCTTCTTTCTCAATTTGAGCCCATTTCCGCTCAGACGGAGTCAATGCACGAGATGCATACTCAATAGGTTTTCCATCCTGCATTAAACATGCACCAATGCCATTTCCCGAGGCATCACACTGAACAATTACAGGTTTCTTTGCATCAAAATACTGCAAAACAGGTGAGTGAGTTAACATTTGTTTCAGTTCAGTAAAAGTCTTCTCACATTCTGCAGACCAAATATAAGGAGTGTCCTTACAGGTAAGTAAACGGATTGGTTCAAGCTTATCCGAGAGATCAGGAAGAAAACGAGACATGTATTGTACCATTCCGCACAATCTTTTGACGCCTGATACGTCAGTTGGTTGCGGCATTTCCAGAATTGCCTGCACTTTAGAGTCGTCAACTTTCACACCTTCTTTGGTGATGCGATGACCATGAAATCGTACTTCTGAAAGTCCAACTTCCTGTTTGTCTTTGTTTAGAACAATATTTCTTTCAGCACATCGTTTGAGAACAGCTGCTAACTTCTTGTTATTATCCTTACTGGCTTCAGTGTCAGAATTACCACATCCTGCAATGATTATGTCATCTATGACACAGAAAGTTCCATCAAGATCTCCAAGTGTCTCATCAAGTTTGTGTTGAAAAATCTCGCTCGAGACTTTCAAACCAAATGGAAGTCTGTTCCATCGATAGCGTCCAAAGGGTGTTATCATAGTTGTAAGGTAGCTAGATGCTTCATCAAGTCGGACATGCCAAAATGCTTCCTTAATATCCAGTTTGCTAAATACTTTAGTATTGGTTAGTTTAGGTAGAATGTCCTCAAGTGTAGGAAGTTTGTAGTGTTGCCTCATCAATGCTACATTAAGTGGTTGTGGGTCTATACAGATCCTGAGTTTGCCATTTGTCTTATGTACTATGGCCATTTGACTGACCCATTTAGTAGGTTCTGATACAGGAATAAGTACTCCTCTGTCCACTAAACTGTCTAGCTCGTGTTTGACTTTATCCTGTAATGCAATTGGAATCTTTCGACATGGTAACACTTTTGGAGGTATAGTTTCGTCAACATGTAGATTGGCTTCTCCTAAGTCACCAAGTGTTGAAGTTTTCACTTGTGATACAAAACGATCCTCGTTTACAGTTACGAATTTCAGCTGTTTAATAGTGGGTAGTCCTAACAAGTTGGTGTATCCATTCGGAACAACAATAAAAGTGATATTGTATTTCTCCTGACTACGTGGATTGACTACTGCAAGGCGACACTCTCCAAGTGGTTTGACGTTTGTGTTATTCCACATATTTAGTCTGACCTTTGTCGGTGATACTTGCTCTTTGCGTACATGTTTCTGACATATAGTGTTGATGTCTGCTCCACTATCTAACTGAAAGTTAATATTATTCTTGTTCACCGATAGAGTTGCTGTAATTCTATTGGAGGAGCCATTACGTACCGCCATCAGCCAACTGTCATCATATTCACAGTCTGTGTTAGACTCGTCACTGTCTGAATCTCTGAACTCTGAGACATTGTGTATTTTCCTACATTGCGATTTGAAATGATTTTTGCCTTTGCAATGATCACAACTTTTGCCCCATGCCGGACACTTTTCACGTTGCTTTGCATGTTTGTATCCACAAAACTTACATTTGAATTTGAGCATTTCAGTTTCTCTTTTTGGGTTGGAGCCTCTACTGTAATAAGGACGTCCAGTACTTTGCTTTTTCTTATCCTGATACCTAACCGCATTCACTTTAGGTGCTTGAGATGTAGTCTGATCACGAATTTCTCTGGCCTGTTGATTTGACTGTTCATACGCTCGACATAATTTGACTGCTTTATCGAGATTAAGATCGTCATCACGTAATAATATTTCTTGTAATTTTCCTGTGACAGAAAAAACAATTTTGTCACGTAACATCCGTTCTTTCTCCTGAAAATTGCATGCACTTGCACGTGTCTTCAATTCTGTTAAGAATTTATCAAAAGGCTCATGATATGTAGTGTTCCAAAAACGGTGAGTTTCAAGTACCTCGTTTTTCTGTGGATTGCAATAATTTTCTATTGCCTGAAGAACTTTTGTAGGATCATGCTTATCCTCATCGCTATCCCATGTTAGATTATCGTAGACTTCAAGGACTTGTGGTCCTGCGCAATTAAGAATGACTGCGGTTTGCACTTTCTGACTTTTGTCAGATACACCAGAAGCGGCGATATAAACATCAATTTGTCGTTTCCATCGCTTAAAATTTTCAGGTACACTCCCTGTAATTATATCAAGTGGGGGTGGAGTTCTGAGAGATGCAGCGAAACTCAAATTTGCCACTGAGCCTTCGTTATTTTCTTGCGCCATTTGCAAGCTTTAGTTGAGAATGGGTGATTCAGTAAAGTCACGTGCGCAACACACTTTCGCTTTGCGATATAGAGTTATTTGGAGAATTGTAGAGAAATGCACGCTTGTTTGTTTTGAAAACACATAAAGAAAGTTGTTTCCTTACCGCTGCCACCATGTTGAGTAGATTGTTAAGTTCACATGCAGTAAACTACTCATGAAATAGACATCACACAGCGTGCATGTTACGATCACTTTAATGGCGTCCAACTACAACAGTAGGCAAAAGAATCATGGGAGTATTTATCTAAATTATAAATGTCAGAGACGGACACGGACTGTCCGGATTCTATCAACAGTATTGTATTGTTGTTTAACGTCTCACTCAAGAATATTTCAATCATATGGAGATGTCACCGTGTGCCGGTGAAGGGCTACACATTTTGCCTATGCTCAGCACTTATGTCCGTAGAGCAGGGAGGGCTCCTCAACGTGCCAACATCTACTGTGACAAGGGACCTCGGTTTTTACTGTATCACCCGATGGACAGGGACGGCCAACCGCAGAGTGGCGCTGACGGGGCCGAACCCAGATCTTCCGGCCGTAGAACACGCTAACAACTCGGACACGGAGGCTCCGGATACATGACTAGTACTGACCAATATTCAGACAAGTGACAAATACTAACCATTATAAAAGCAATTTACCAGCATTATACAGATCAGTAGCTTGTAGCGTCTATTACTCAAGCGAGCAACTACTCTTGACCATTTTACAAGCGAACGACCAGTACTAGCCATTTAAGGAATGACAAATGGTGACCATATGTAGAGACGAATGACCAGTACTGACCATTAGAGGGAAGATGACTAGTACTGACTATTATACAAACGAATGCCTAGTACTGACCATTATGCGGGGTGGCAAGCACAGTTACAGGATGTTTAGTTGATTGACCAGCACTAAACATCATATTGGTTAGTAATCAGTACTGATAGAGATGAGTCGGATCTAGCACGAAGCTCGTTACCATTCCCGTGCCGTGTGTCCCCATCCAGTTCTCTGTTGAACGATATCGCCTTCACCCGTTTATATGTTTTAGGCGGATGTTCGGCTTGGGCCGCCCCGCAGTTCTCGACTTAGCGAAAAGTCCTCCCCTACAAAGCTCTTGTCGGTCGATATTCATTGTCGGCGGCCCCGCAGATCTTTGCCGAGCTAGGTATTATTTCTTTACAAAGTTGTGGTGGGTGATGTTCAGTGCCAACCGCCCTGCAGATCGCGGGCAGACGCAGTAGCCTGTCTACCTCAACGTTGTATTGGAAGGCTACTTCGCAAGACCAAGAGCTACGGGGTAGTTATCGCCACAAATGACTTGGTGCATCGATTTCCTTTAACGGAACTCGGAACTGGCCAACTCTAAGCAATTGACCAGTACTGACCGTTATACAGACGAGTGACTACTAATATGCAAAATACAGACAATTGAGCAGTATGGTCCATTACAGGTGAATGCTCAGTACTGACCATTATAGATGAATGACCATTATACAGCTTAGTGACCAGTTTGACCATTATACAGGCGAGCTACCAGTACTGACCATTTTTATTGGTGAGTGATCAGTACTGACCATTTTCCAAATTAGTGACAAGTACTGACCATTTGTATATATTAATGACTGATCATTAAGGGGGTAAACCAGAGCTGACCATTTGCTGGTAGGTAAGTGACTAGCACTGACCAACATCATGTTGACCATTAAAGGGGCGACAAGGTCTGATAAATTCCAAAATTGTCAAGCATTGGCGATCATATTGGTTAGTGACCAGTACTGGCCATTTTAAAGAAAAATACTTTAAACGGAACTCCGAACTCCATACCAGTTCCCAGTTCCGTAAACGATGACCATTATACAGGGGAGTGAATAACACCGACCGGTAGATAAATGACCAGTTATTACCATTATACAGACAAGTGACCATTACTTACCGCTACACAGACGAGTGACTACTGATATGCACTATAAATAAATGTGACCAGTTTGGCCCATTACTGTTGAATGACCTGTACTCACAACTATAGATCAATAGCTTTCATACAGATAAGAGACCAGTTTGACCATTATACTGGCGAATGACCAGTAATGACATATTGATAGGCGAGTGACCAGTACTGACTATTTTACAGATTAGTGATAAGTATTGACCATTATACACTCACGGTAATCAACTAATTTGCATAGGAGTGTGATCAACAATGACCAACACAATATTTGACAGTTACTGTTGTTGTTAAACGTCCCACTCAAGAGCATTTCACATCAGCGTTTGCCGATGAAGGCCGACATATTTTGCTTGTGCTTGGCACTGCTGGCAGTTCTTTAACGAGCCAACACCTATTGTGACAAGCGACCTCGGTTTTTATTGTCTCATCCGAAAGAAAGGAACGACCAACCGCGGAGAGCCGCTGTCGGAATCGAACCCCGGACCCTCCGATTCGAAATCGAATATGCTAACCACTTGCCCAAGGAGGCTCCTGTTGAGTTATCGGCACTGGTCATTTTATGTGAAAGTGGCCAAACCAGAACCTTATAAAAGCGAGTGACCAGTGCAAACCGTTATACAGGCGAGTGCCCAGTGCTGACATTTATACTGGCGAGTAACAAGTACTGCCCATAGATAAGTGTACTGACAACAACACTGGTGAGTGACCAGTACTGACCTTCAAACTGTTTTGTGACAAGTTGTTCCGACCATTATACAGATGCGCTCCAGAACTCAGAACTGGTACCGAGTTTTGAGTTCCGTAAACGGAATCGCATGCCGAACGGAACTCGGACCTCGCAGTTCGGAACCAGTTTCAGGCTTCCGTTTAGTATTTCTTTTCTTCTTTTTAAGGGGTGCGTATCTCAGGTACATATGTGCAACGGGTTGATGAGTTTCGGCTACCATTGACGTATACCGGTAAACGTCCCCACATAATTAAATCTAACAAAGCGAAGGGAAAGCGAGAGCCTTTTTTATTACACCCACCCCACTCTAGACACTTCTCTATAAGTATATACATGTACATATGTATGTAAATACAGATGCATTTATGTGATAGTGTTTCTTTATACTTTTTTCTTTTGTTCTTCATTTTAACAAATAATCTATAGCGAACAACTAACAACCTCCAGATTAAGGTGTGTGTGTGTGTGTGTGTGTGTGTGTGTGTGCGAAACTACTTCCGGAAATTGTTGATATTCGTCATTATGTTGATTAAAATTAACTATGCATATGGGATATAAACATTGCCGGCGGAACGAGGAAACAGTTATTATATCGTACATCATCGAACTTGGATGTTATCAGTTTCGAAAAAAAGATATTGACATGGAAATGATTATCATTTTAATTATTATTTCAACTGTTCAGAAAATACTCCTTTGTCAGGAAGGCAAAGGTATTTGTAAAATTTCAAGGTAATTTATACTTCGGTATCGCTACATATATTTCTTATGAGATTTATATTGGTTATGTGTTCTGAAATGGTCAACATGGTTTGATTGAGTGTAGGTATACATGTATCTTAACGTGTAAATTTGTTTGATTGTATGTATTTTTAATGCCTATTCAAGATAAGATATTTATAGAAAAAAAAAACATCATGACGTTACCACCAAGCTGAGGTGGAGGTTTTTGCTTCATATATCGTTTAATATTTATAGTTTTGAAATCCATTGTAAAAGACAACAAACTCAAAATGTCTCAGTCATAAGAATTGTTAGTTTTATGGCGTGTTTTCGATTATTGAAAATTCAAAACGATTTCAGGGCAATTTCAAGAAAGTAATTGTCATTACAAAAACTAATAACTGACTTTGCTACGGCATGTACATATACATATATGCATATACCAGTGCGCGCACATTCATTTACATACAGAGCAGAGTAGATATGATTTATACCTAAGAAATTGCTTCACGAATTATGATTCTTACATATCTTTTTCAGCGAGTCGGTTGCCTGTTGCCTGGGTTATTACAAAGAAAATGGAACTTGTATTCGTAAGAAATAATCATAGTTTTGTTGGTTTTTTTTTTTTCATTTCCGTGTCTTGCTTGGTTTCATCTAACTATCAGACTTCATGATTATGGTTGGTTGCATTGTTGTTTTTTGTTCAACTCAGCAACTTTCGGTTATCTGGTGACGCCACCGTTTCACGGAAAAAGCGACAAATTAAGACCGTATACTCGGTACCTACGGTTGTAGAGCAGGGAGGGGTTTTTAACCCTCTTTGCCGATACCAACTGTGACGTGGGACCTCGGACAGGGACAGACATTCGCAACGCGGCCCAAATTAGAATCCACAATTTCTCGATCAGAACACGAAAACGCGGCCCAGGCTTGACTACATGACTTGACTATTTGACTACAAAGGCTTTACATGTCAACCCCATTGGAAAATAAAAGTCTCGTTTATTGGTTTATTTCAAAACTAAGTACCATTTTTTATTATTGACAGGGACTTTTACGTATAAATTTCAGCATGCCAGAGAGGTTTTTATGGTGAAAGATGCCAGACACCTTGTCCTGTGGGATTATATGGAGTAGGTTGTACGGAGCAATGTCACTGTGAAAGCCACCAGATGTGCAATGCAGAGGAAGGATGTGTAGTAAATCTAACAAAATGTAAGTTTTTCGAATGTTTCCATAGCATTTGCACTTTTTATTCATATCCATATCAACGTAATTTTAATTTAACAGATAGACAACTAAGGGAATATAACTATAAAATGCTATATATTATGTTCAATTTTCAAATGTTAAAATATAATGATGGTATTCAGATAATAAAAAGTTTCAATTCGCATACACATGTTGCGATACATTTACAAAAGCGCATAGGATATACACATATGGCACATACAGCCGTTAGAAAACAAAGCACTTGAACATCTGTTATCCTGAAGTTGGACTTGTACAAGGTAATGCCATAATCACATCGAGTATAAATAAACATCGGAAGTGCTTATAAAATATTATATACGTAGTTCCGCAGTCATGCTCATTACTGGAACATTGGAAAATTAATGTCTACAATACTTTAAAAGAAAACAAAATTACCTTGTATAAGTTGAAATGTAAATTTTAATGTTTTTTAATCTTCAGGAGAATTTAAGGAATTAAAATAGGTGCTTTTCAGAAATTAAACTGAAAAAAAACAGTCTTCGGTATCAGAGGTAAGGAGGTTTTTGTATATTTTTTTTTATATATTGCAGCGTGCAATGTTCATTGTGAAACCGCCTGCTCAAATGAATCATTAACTAACACTTGCAAAGAGAGCTGTAATTGCACAAATGATCCTATGTGTAATTCTGTTGTGGATTGTACTTATACCGGTGAAGGTGA
>JACSZP010034768.1:0-17391 GCA_016161895.1 Pinna nobilis
GCAGTGCCGTGGTTGTAATGAATACAGAATATTACAAAAACAATATTTTATCAATGCTTAATGACAACAGTTATTATGAAAAAGTGAAGAAATGACAGATAAAGAGGTTGATTATATCGGTAATTTTAAATGTAAAACAAGCAATTTTTACGGACTGCCAAAAATCCATAAAAGTAAGATAATCAGCGATGCGTGCACGAAATCGTCCTCTATTTGTGTATCAATTGACTCACCACCAGATTTAAAATTCAGACCCATTGTAGCAGGACCAACATGTGAAACCCACAGATTAAGTAATTTCTTAGATATACTGTTGAAACCGCTCCTTACTCATATAGAGAGCTTTGTCAGAGATGACTTAGATATGTTAAATCATCTCCCCAAATTTGTCAGTGAGAAAACAATATTAGTTTCGTTTGATGTTGTAAACTTGTACACAAATATTCCTCATGATTTTGGAATAGAAGCTATTTCTTACTGGTTGGAGACTTTCCCAGAAGATTTACCTGAACGAATAGATCCGGACATAATAACAAACGGATTAAAATTCATTTTGGAAAACAATTATTTCATGTTTGATTCTACATTCTATAGACAAAAATCCGGTACAGCGATGGGTACAAAAGTCGCTCCAACGTATGCCAATTTAGTTATGGGCTATCTTGAGATAAAACTATACGAAAAGTCTCAACATGAATTCGGAGAAACATTTTATAATTTTCTCAAAAATAACTGGAAAAGATATTTAGATGACTGTTTCATTCTTTGGAAATATACAGTGGAGAGGCTAAATGAATTTAAAGTAATTCTTAACAGCATCAATGATGATATACAGTTCACAATGGAATATAGCGAGAAACAACTTCCATTTTTGGATATTCTTATAATTAAAGATAAAACTGAAATTAAAACAGATGTTTATTACAAACCAACGGATTCAAAACAATACCTAATGTTCCAGTCATGCCATCCAAAACATACAAAACTGAATATTCCGTACAACTTAGCTAGACGGTTATGTACTATTATATCTGATGAAGTCATTAAAGAAAGACGCTTAAAGGAACTAAAAGAGATACTTCTTAAACGAAAATATCCGGAAGCCGTTATAGATTTTGGCATTCAAAAAGCATCTTCAATGAATATCCGCGAATATAACGACAAGCAAAAACTAGAAATAATGACAAAGAAGTAATCGCTTATGTTTCAACATACAATCCGAGAAATACTGAAGTTTTTAATATCATCTTTCAAAATTTACCAACGTTAAAGCAGGATGAAAGAATGAAGAAAGTCCTGGAACAATATAGTATTATCAAAAGCAAACGGCAACCAAAATCATTAAAGAAACTCTTAACATCGGCGAAATTTGATACAAATAAGACAGAAATCACAGTAAAAAAATGCCAACGATCGAATTGTGGAATTTGTGTTAACATAATGGAAGGCAGTACATTCACATTTAAATCCGGAAAAATATTCAAAATTAAAAGCAGTTTTACTTGTGCCTCCGGTAACTTACTCTACATCGTTACGTGTAAAGGTTGCGGCGAGAACTATATTGGTCAAACGGGAAAATCCCTTCGGACTAGATTTACAGTTCACCGACAACAAATAAGAGATCCGAATACGAGACAAATTCCATTGAGTGAACACTTGGACACATGTGCTAATCGCAATTATAGCATTTTCCCGTTTTATCAGTTTCCAGAGGGGACTACTGAACTAGAGCGTGTCAACAAAGAAACTTTTTTTATTAAAAAGTATAGTCCGAAACTGAATCGATAATTCTACTATATTTTAAATTTCATTATTTGTTTATTTATAATTAATAATGACATTTATCATTATTATTATTATTTAATTTGAGAGGTGTTTTATATATAGTAACGTCGCTTTCACTTTGATTATTGATAATGATAACGTTATGTCACTAAGAGACGCTTAACAACGTCGTCAGTTCAGCGCCATGAATATCTGCAGAAGCAGTGAAACCGGTAGGAGGACCAAAATGTGACTTTTCGTCAGGAATTATTCTTTGTTGTGTTTATATTTTTATTTTAATAATATATTTGTGCATTTCCGATTTCGTTTTTTCTTATATATACATTAAAAGTCCAGCGTGAAGGAAAGTATAATTCATAAAATAAGTAAAAAGGTCAGAAAAACGACAAATAAATCCATACTTTATTATAACACGTACTTTCGGCTCTTAAAGCCTCTTCAGATAATGAAAAGTTTTACACGCATTCAGTTATATGTTACCAACATGTTTACATTGAGTAAAATCTATTTATGATTTTTTTCCATCTAGATCATGAATCAATATAAATATGATTAAGTGTCTTTGATTTTGGGAGGTATTATGCATCCCTAATGTGTTGGCTATGTTATCAAATAAAGATTTTGTTTCTTTAAGAAAATAGGTAATCCCTCTTACAAATTTATTTGGAGAGTTGATGAATTGGAAATGGCTACCTTCAATACTTATATTGAAAACCGTGCATCTGTTATTTTTACATTTTTAAACACCATTAATGGTAGCGCTAGTGTTAGTGTTAAATTTGGCGTGATTTTTCGCTTAGTTCCCATTGATTCAAATTTCTATCAGGTTTATATAAAAGTTCTGGGTTGCATCTGTTGTTACAAATATTAATGTTTCTTTAGACTCTTTACTTTTAGTTTGCCTTAATACAAAGAGAGACATTTTCTTTGCTAGTGCAATTCCTTTGTCTTTTGTTTTGGTCGGAAAGGCACGTAGTTAAAGTGCATTTCGTAGTTTCTTTCAGCGATGGTCTCATAGAGGAATGTCACTAATAATTGTACAAATTCTGTTCAAAATATATGTGTAAACATGTGATTTAGATGTCAATATTTCAACATTACATATACTTCTTTAAATAAACATTTGCTACACAACTCTTTAGTCACATTGGGTGTGTTTTAGTATACAATTAAATTCGAAACCACGCGTCTTTTCTAGATTGGCTATTTCTGTTACGATATATAGCATAGTCATTGACTTTGAATACTTAAATTACATCTTAAGGTTTGTGTGACTTATGACATGAACAGCAGCTATATTTTTGGGGAGTTTTATTTATGCCCTTGTGATCCGTTTTAAAGTAAACAATTTTGTGTTCCGACATTTCACGTCACAAAACTGATATTCTTAATTTGACTGTAGACTCGGAGCGGATCTGAAGAGTCAACAGGGGGTGTTTACGCCTCCTCTGCACCTGATCTCACCTCTGGGTTGTCAGAGTCCCGGGTTTGTACAATGTTTAAGAATTTGTATATTGTCTTCTTATTCTTCTGGCGAATGATACCTTGATACCTGTAATTCCAATACTCATTTGTCTGTATCTGTAATTAATGGGCAAGACAATACTAAAAATAATCACCAACGTTCATGTGAGAGAAAGGATGATAGATAGATAGATAGATAGATAGATAGATAGATAGATAGATATGTGTGATAAAGCTACAAGATTCCAGAACGGTGGCGGGTAAAATGGCTGTTTTTATAATGGAGATAATTTTTTAACCTGTAGCGTACGTTACCAAACCTGTGAGATTCCACTGTATATAACTAGTATACATTGTACTACCAATTCGTACCCTGTGATATCAAAATTGCCTTCATCTTATTTACGTAGTGTTGTAATTTGTCACATAATCTTGGGAAATGACACACCATTCAGTGACATTATCCATCCGTCATATATACTTCCTTTCTTTATTTTTACATCCGATAACAAAACATCTTCATAATCATTTGAAACTAAAAATCTGTGTTTGTCATAACATGGACCTAAAGTTGATTGTATTGCTGTTTGAAGTCGAACTCAAGAATCGTTTACTTATATGGAGACGTCATAATTTGCTAATAAAGTGTGATACATTTTGCCTATGCTCGGAAGATTCTTTATCGTGCTAACACCAAATGTGACACGATATCTCGGTTTTTATTGTCTAAGCCGAAAGATTAGGAGAGCTAACCCTGACGTGGCTTGGACTCGAATATGTTATAACCACTCGGCCACGTCGGCGGTATGGTAAGTCCCGAAAGCATGGGACATAGGCAAATGTCAAAGAGAACCCGAACGCCGAGTAGTATAAAAAGACGCGAAATTCAGAATCGGCGGTCAGTCGTGCTCCAGCTGCAAAGCAGTATGGAGCTGAATAGAAGACAACTAAGGTTGCCCTTGGTCAATTAGATGCAGTGTAACTATAATAGGTCCTAGGTTATCACAGGAACAGAGCGGGCTTGCCTGTTGGTGATAGAAACTCTTCGTAGTTTGTATGCCTGCATGGGTACAGACTCTTATAGATACAGCCGTGTATGCATAGGACACAGGCTGGGGTACTGAGACTTCAGGTCTCTATACATGACACTTAGCGGATAGAGGCTATGGTGCGGATCTAGGACGCTAGCATAGGTGTTAGTTACCATAGGAGTTCGTCTGCTAGGCCTATAAGCTTGTCATACATCCCGGAAGATGATGTCTTCGATGAAGATGAAGATGATGTGGCGGATGCCTCACATCATAGGGACACATCTCATGACATAAATCCACAGGGAATACATCCAACTAAGATATATGACAGGGTTACATCCCAGTAGATATATGCCTGTGATACATCGCCTAGGACACGTCCAATTGTAGATAGCATTTGTATTTGTATATCTAAAAATATTTGCTGGAATATTTGTTAGAATTTTCTTATATTTTTACTTGTTGGTTTTTATTTTATTCATTACTTATGTCTGTAATTCGACATCCAAAATCAATCGGTCTCAAACATGCTCCAAACGAAAATGTGTTACACAAGCGTCCTAGTAAGTTGTTATTGTAAAGATCACATGTTTGTATTTAACATAGTTTTGTTGCTATAAGAACTTGAAATGTAGTAAACATTTAAATTCGCGACGCTTTTAACATAGAGAGTTCATGAATTTGTACCTGCGGGAAATCCTAAATCAAATTCAATTGTTCATGACCAGGTTATAAATAACTCAGACATTTGTGTTTAGTGATCTATGTAAATGTCTGTCGAATAACAACAAGTCCTTGGTAAGTGAATTCTCGTGATACGCGAAGTCAAAACTGTAAACTTCCCGTATTGGGGATTTTATACAAACAAACCGAATGGACTACAAAGCAATTGTATTTAAATTGTCCGTCTTGAAAAGGTCAACCGGTCTGGTTGATTATGGAAAATCCTATTACTAAGAGCAATGCTGTATTTTAATCTTTTAAATATACTCAGGTTGTAACATCAGGAAGTTTTTTATTTAATTTAAGTAAGCCATGGTAAGTTTCTTTACAAAGCACATCGTTGTTTATTACTCAGAAAAACTCTATATTTTAACCTTTCAAATATCCTCAGGCTTCCGACATCAGGAAGTTTTTATTTCTTACTTTGAATTAGCATTGGTCGGTTTCTTTCAAAGCCCATCGTTGTTTCTTTCTCATAAAAACTTTTCCTAATCACCTCAATTAGTCAGACTTATTACTGACTTTCTAGTGCATCATGAGTAGTCCCTGTTCCTTTAGTCGATATAGGGCTCATGGCGGGCATGAACGGTCAACAGGGGATGCTTACTTTCCCTAGGAACCTGATCCCACCTCTGGTGTATCCAGGGGTCTGTGCTTCACCAACTCCTTATTTTACATTCCTTATAGTTATAATGAGATTGATCACTATTCGTTACCTTTGTATATTGGTTCAGTCTTATATTTCCAGTCTTGTAGTACATTATGGCTTTCCTCAAGCTACCGCTGTATTCCAATGATGGCTATTTCAGTAATTTAAGTACAATCAGGTCATTTTCTGTCCTAATAATTCGCATTAAGTGATGGACAACATAACTCTTAAGAATTAACAAGATAACAAATTAACTGAGAATTTCCTCAACTCAAACTTTTCAGCCAGTCAGAGTTCATTATTATCTTGATTTGAAAAATATTATCAGACTTATGATATATGAATATATACATTTATTATACCTCTAATACATATCTCTGCTTCTGATTAGTCTAAATCGCATCATGTGATCGAAAATATTATTTATGTCACCCTCGAACATTTATGTTTTCCTCCTGAACGGTTCATGTTACCCTCTCTTGCGCCTGGCTGTTCAGCTCTTTGTTTCTTACATTGTGACGTCATAAGCCAAGACAGAAACTCTCAATGAATGTATGGCGCTGCGCTCTCCGATAGGCAGTGCCTATGTTCAAAATCAAATTCGAAGTTTCTGAAGAAAGTAGTCTTTATTGATTCTGTATTTCGGTATAATAAACAATTTATTGCCCTGATTGGAGGGAGATATGAAGATTTGTTTACCTCCGCCCTCGGGAAATATGACTTGCCTTGGGTAAACAAATCTTCATATCTCCCTCCAACCAGGGCAATAAATGTATAATATTTCTTTTGTCCTCAATTCTTTTCATATGTCTGCCTTGGAACAATACCGGTATTGGGAGACATGGCTACGAATCTACATCATTCCAAGCCTTTATGTTTATAATATGTTGTAATGGCGTCAATTCTCAGATGTTCTGTACTTGATTTAAAATATGCAGCTCTATTGATCGAACATCAACGTACAGTTCCTTATCAAAATAGATCAAGACGCAGGTTTAACTACTCAGAGAACAATAGTAATAAATGTCGAGAGAAAACCAAATTGGTGTTTTTGACATCACAGTTTGAGTGAGAGACCGTTTTATGGAAAGCACACAATACAAAATAAATTAAATCCTGGACGATTATGTCATATTGACTATAACAAACACAACTCCGTTTCTGTCAAAATCTTGACTGCATAAATATGCCGACTCTAGCACTTTCTATGTTTGCATTTGTATATTCTTAAAATACTGATTTACTGATATCATAAATTGAGTGTCAATAAGAAGTTTACTTGTATTTAGAGAGAAAAACAGTAGCAATTCTTTATTAAAACCATGGACTAAGTATCAATGATGTCCACATTTCCGAAAATTTTTTAACCAAACGGGTATTTGAAACCAGATTTTACTAAACATATTTTATGTCACAAGAACTTTTCACTAACGAAGACGTGCACTTGTATACCCATACATTCTTAATCTGTTATTTATAGATTTGAGGTATTTGTTCCTTAGCAAGTTCAAGACCACAAAGATGACGTCCGATAATTATGTACAATGTACTTCCTTGTCGGGACATTATTAACACCGCGTAGTTGTACACCAGTTACTACCGCTAACACAGGACAAAAGAATGTATATAAGACAATGGATCGGATTCTTGATACTGATGATTATCTATGGCGTTTATTCATCTAGTAAGTATCAGATTTTTATCTAACTTCATATATCTTGATTACAAAATTCTTAGTATACATAAAATGTGTGTTTAAAAATGACCAGTATACTTTTAGTAGAGGTGCATAGACTGCGTTACTGCGTCACAGTTCAAAAGACTCGCTTTAAGATGTTAAAACTGTATACGATTTTTGGATACTGTGTTATTTGAATGAAGTAGACGTCTCTTGTTATGTACAGTACTTTGTTTAGCGTGAGTTATCTCTTACGAACTCTCAGGGGGCACCCGTGGCCGAGTGGTTAAAGTGTTCAACTTCGAATTGAAGAACCCGGGGTTCCAATCCCCCATCGCCACTCCACGGTTAGCTGTCCCTGTCTTTCGGATGAGACAGTTAAAAACTGAGGTCCCGTGTCACAGTGGGTGTTGGCACGTTAAAGAAGCCCCCCCCCCCCTCCCTGGCACTGCCGGCGGTGCTGAGAATAGGCAAAATGTGTCGTCCTTTAACGGCACACGGTTGATGTCTCCATATGAGTGAAAGATTCTTGAGTTGGACATTAAACAGCAATACAACAACAAGAACGTACTGTCAGTGCCGAGCATGACATACGACACAATAAAGCCCGAGCGATATTCGGTTACACTTGTAGATAAGGGGAATATTTTAAGTGTGATATTTACCCACAACACATTCATGACACCGTAGAAAAACCTAACACTGTATATATTGGGTTTTTTTCGAATAATCGTACAGTTATATTTATAATGGTACAATATACAAATGCTACTTTACAATCCACTGGATGCTATCAGACCATCCTTAAATTTTCTGTGGGCGTGTAAATATTGAAGATAAACCAGTGTTGACTAACCCGCAGAGGCACATGTCTGTTATCACATTTTCTTTGTAATCATTGTGTATATATCTCTCAACGATAGGGTCAGTCATTGGCCATAAAATGAGGCACGGATTCACATTAAAATTTATCTTACAGATAACTGTTTTATACAGGTTTATCATACAGAAATTTTATCACACAGATTCCTCACAGATACTCAGAGATTAAAAAAGAAAACAAAAATTCACTTTCTTGGGGGGAGGGGTCTCGTTATTTCATGCAGCGTGTAAGGCAGGGAATCTGTTAGTTTCTAGTATCCCTCATTGGTCCTCTGACCTATATACCCTACAAACCTGATCCTGTCGGTCTACTTATCCAGGTATTGTTAGTTTCAGTATCCTAACTATATTGTCAGTCGACGGAGGGTGATACTTCAGTATTGTTAAGTATTCATCGTCACACAACAAATAAAAAACTACTGTCGTTGATCTGGAGCGATCAACAATTGTTTCGTAAAGGTTACGGATTTAGTAATTGTTCGGCATGTACGGTCATTGAATAGAGTAGGATTGTTCTTTCCCTTATTAAAATGTCCCCTTCAACTCATTCAATCTGATAAAGCACGTCCATGGTTCATCCTGTCTCGCGTAATTGGCAGGTATTGCCAGCTGCTGCCACCGAGCGGACTTCAAACCAATACCGGACAATCTAAAGACAATCATACCACTATATAATTTATGTAATCCTAGGATTTCTCGAAGTTACGGTAAGATATACATGTATATACCCAAAATTGTATTTCTACAAAAGATATAACCGTGTGTTTCAAACAACAAATAACCTGTGAGATGCGACCATTTGGCACCCTTTCAGCGACGGTCTCTAAAAATAAATGGACGCAAGACCCGTATGTTTATATAGCATTGAAGCCACGCCCCGTTCTGTTGTGCATTTTTGATATACAGGCAATATCATCCTAAGTTTTATGATTACAAATTTCTTGTTGCTGTATGTTTGTTATACATTAAAGTTTTATACGAGTCGGTCTGAAGAGCCTATATCGAATGTTGAACATGTCCTTTATACTTTTAACATGAATAAAGGCATTATAAATTACTGCTTTATCAGTAAGATATTTTAAAGCAATCTATAAATTTAAAAATTTGTTCAAATGTACAAAGTTAGAGACCCCGGCTAGTTTGTACTGTCCTTTAGAAAGAGGTTGAAAAAAAACTGATCGAGAAAGATTTCTTTTCACCAAAATTTTTTCGTTTGCTTTTAATGTCTGATTTTATTTGAAAGGACGTTGAAAACGATACTGAAATTTTGGGAATGTGTCCAAATTGTTTTTAAAACTGATTAATTAAATGCCAAGAGGAAACAAAAAAAAACGAGTGCTGAAATGCCTTTCACACTTGATTTATTTGTATTTAGTTCAAGCTTGAGGAAAAACTGTTGGAATGAGTACTGAGTTTGAGCGTATATATGATTTCGGACCCCGTTTTGACAAAATCAGATAACTGTTAATGTGTTAATGATATATGACATGTCAACACATCGGCTAGACACTACAAACAGCTCAGTAAAAGTGAAAGTGCCAAAACCTCTGTAAATCGAACAATTGTTAATAATACTCTTCGTCATTTCAAAAAGATTTTTAACTAATTCAAGGTGGTTCTTTTTCATTATTTGGTGTAATAAGATGATTTGTTACTTTAAATGTTCAAGGCATGTGGCCGAAGAAAACTCCATTTTCCCCAGTGAGTCCTGTTGTTAGCACATATTTTGTGATTTGTGTTATCTAGATGAATACCTGTTTCTCTATTGAATCCACTTGAACTGTAGTCCTTCGTTGCATCTTCAATTTTACGTTGAGTACTTAATCAATATTTTTACAGCTTCTTTTCCCCTCCTCTTTTTCCTTCTGACTAAAAAGGCATTCCTATTATTGAACAGATTGTTTTGACGGGTTATCGTATTGTTTATTTAACAAATGGAAATCTAAATCATTTATATATAAACGACGAAAATATGCATATCATCATCACATCATCAAAACGCAGCCCATAAGCTTATCCTCGTTTACCTTTAAGACGACGATAAGACAGATACTTTGGGTAACCTATCCATTAAGATTGCCTGTAGTTCACATTTTGGGTTACACATTTAGTGAGCCGTTAATGCTGACCTACTTGTTTTATAGTTTATTTATTTAACTACGATTTCATTCGAGATGGGTTAGTACCTTAGTAATATATTGTTAGTCACTCTCACAAGTTCTGTTACTTTATGGGCGATGCAATATCTAAGATGGCCGCCATGCCCTCTGATTGACAGAGACATATTGTACTTCTTCTCTAGAACCACAGAATCGATCATGTTCATTCTTAGTATAGATACTCTGAACTAGGTCACACACACACGTTTCGTTACTTTTCGGGGCCATGCAATATCTATGCAGGCCGCTATGGCCTCTGATTGGTTTGGATATTTTGAACTTCTTTTCAAGAACCACTGAATGGATCATGTCCAAACTTAACATAAATGTGCAACACTTATTCAAGTGTTGTTACCTTTCGGGGCCATGCGAAATCAAAGATGACCGCCATGGCCTCTGATTTGATGAGATATTTTGAACTTCTTCTCAAGAACCACTGAACCGATCACGTTCAAACTTGGTAAAGATGTTCTACAAAAGGTCCCACACAAGTGTTGTTTCTTTTCGAGCCATGCAAAGTAATCAAAGATGGCCGCCATGGCCTATGATTGGCTATGACATTTCGAACTTCTTCTCAGGAACCAATGAGTGGATCATGCCTAAACTTGGTACAGATGCGCTACACAAGGCCCAACATAAGTGTTGTTTCTTTTCGGGCCATGAAAAATCCGTGATGGCCACCATTACCTCTGATTGGCTAAGACAGTTTGAACCTCTTCTCAAGTTTTTTTTAGATACACGAGATGTGTCCAAATGCATGGTTATAGAAACAAATTGCATATTGAGCCATTTTATTTTGCAATGTATTTAATGATCCCTAAAAAGCAATTCATGCGCCGAGATGAGCATCTTTTGGAATACATAAAGAGGGTCACCCTTAGCTCTGTAAAGAGTTTCGGGAGATTAGTCTTGTATTAAAGTCTGATATGGATGGCGTTCGTTCTTCCTATTCTCCGAGGAAGGAAACTGTTTCCACGAAATTAAAAGATTTTGAAGCTAAAACTTAAATTAGGATATTAAAGACAGAGTTTCGAGAGATGATAGTTTTGAACATGTAAGACAGTCGGAATTATCAGAAAATGCTTGACATAATTTGACAGGTTCATGGAAACCGATCAATGTACCAACTTCAGATTCTAATCGAAAATATTTGTGAGTCATTACGTCCCTGACAGGGTCATCCATGCAACCTCCTGTATCTTAGAAACTTGTAAAATTCAAACGGGCATTAGCACAGTTTCCCCAAAGTTTTTGTAGAAATTTGCCATCTTTGTTGACGGTTATTATCCAGAAAATAGACATCTTGATATTCTTGATAGATCTTATTTGCATAATTCAATCTCTGAGCACCTACTAGTACTACTACATAGAACAATTATTATATTGTAAATTTCTTCTAATATAATACACGTAATTTCATAATCAATATTTTTAGTAGCAAGCTATCCTAGGATATTCATTACAGGTTGTTTATATATTTGAATGTGTCATTCTTTTAGAAGGAATATAATCAAAAAGAAAAATAAACTCTAATTTATTTTTATATCTTTAGTGGAAATAGCCCAAGGAAAACAGACAGCTTCAAGTTCATTCTATTCCATTGAAGGGATTCAGTTTGTGTCATCACTAGCCGTGGATGGAAATACGTCAAATAATCTCTTCTGTACAAGTTGTATGCACACGGACCCTTCTCCGGGAATAACAGAGGCCTATTTCACTGTTACTCTCGATGGAACATTCTCTATAAAACTAGTGGAAATATTCTACAGGGATCAATATCATCCACAAAGATGTGGATCGGATTTGAGCAGTTCGAACGATAGTAAGAATTTATTTTGTTTTGCTTATCCTTTTCTTTCTTTTTTCTTGCTGTCTGTCTGGTTTTCTTCCTTTCTTTCATTTCAAACTTATAATTTAATAACAGTTTGTTTGAATCTGTTCAAGGTCAGCTAGATTAGTTGATGTTGAACCTTTAATGAATTTCTGAAAGAACGAATTAATCGCAGCCCAATCTGTGCTAAATACAAACTTGAGCTATTTTCAAAACTTGCTAAATCGTTTTTATTTGTTGGGGCAGAAACGTTCCATATGACTGTACTCTCGTTCCCTTCGACTGACATGAAATGCGTCAGCTTGTCCGGTTTTGTTGCTTTTAACAAGTTCTCAGTTTGCAATGAATTACAACTGGCCTAAAATAATCGACATAAAATGTTTTATTATTATCACTATTATATATTTTTTAAAATGTATGCATATCTTTCACGCCTCAAATAACGACAAGAAAATATGCATTACAGAGAATTACATTCGATTTATCTACATCATTTTTCTTTTGGTGGACATGCTACAGTGAATAAACAACCGGCTTCTGAAAAAAAACACTTCTTTAACGATTATGGGTTCTAATGTAGCATATCTAGGCAGGAGTGTCTTTTTACCGCAGAACACAACAGAATACATGAAAAATACCACATGACATCACAATATACTCCAATTAATGCACATATATACTTTTATATTAAACCTTCACATTTTTAAAAATGATAATATTTAGAAATAAGACTTTTAATAACGCTTAGTTTCACAAATGTCTGCTTGGAGACATAAAGAAAACATAAAAGGTATTAACGGTTGGACATATTTAATTTCATGTACATGTATTAGCATAGACAGAAACTGTCAAATGTTCTATGTATATAAATAATTAAGAGACCAAATCATCAATGTAATAATTTAATGATAATTCGGGACTCTAATTAATCTAGAATAAGAAAATAAAGAGGGAAAAATAATTTAGATCCAGAAAAATATACAATTTACAAATTTAATAAGATTAATGCGTAAAACTGGGATTTTTTTATGTTTTAATTTTTGTATTTTTCTTATTTATTCAATAATGTCCAAAATTGATAAAGTGCACATTGGAAGATACGATTAAAGTGTATTACGACCCCTTGTCGTTGCTAAAGTTTCAAAACCAAATATAATTTTGGTCATGTTTTGAATATTACCCCGCGGGCATAGATATTATGATGATAAAGTCATTAAAAATAAAAACAAAGTCCTTCAACGTCATAGAAATATAAAAATTGCCAATAATAATAATGACATTTTATAATCAAAATTGTTCTATATGTCTTATCATTAGCCTAGAATTATTTATTTACTCTTCATTTATTATTGTTATCATTCTAATATTTCTATTGTCCTTGTCATTTGAAAAAGTTTATATCCAGAAATAACATCCCTATATCATTTCTATTTGTTATATGTTGTTCAGCGTCCACGTAGTAGGTCGCATCATATGCTTATGCATAGGAAAACTTTTGAGATTACGGATATTACATGTGTGCCTCAGATTGCACCTATAACATTTATAGTCTGCTTGTAAGCGGTAGTGTATCTACTATCTAATTGCTATCTATCCTAATATATCATAGAAGAGGCGTACATATCTATGTAAAAGTATCATCAGTATTCAATTGTTTTGGGGTTTTGTGGTATATTTCGGTGTTCTGTTGTTAAAGGACGTACCGTATATAAGACAAATTTGTAGAACAATATAGGCATGGCCTGAAAGGAAGAATGGACAATAAAAATTCAAAGAGAGAATATTTATCAAATTGATTTGTGAAAAAGAAGTTTAAAAAATATTTAACCTTTGTTGTTATTATCATCATTATCATGTTCAATACCATTATTTTTTTACTATCATCATTGCTATAATTTTATAATTATTATCATCATCATTATTTCTATTATCATCATCATCCTTATTATTATTATTATTTTTATTATCATTATCGTTATTATTATTATTATTATTATTATTATTATTATATTATTATTATTATTATCATTATTATTATCATTATTATTAACATTATTATTAACATTAGTATTATTAAAAGCTCACCTGAACTTAACATTAAAAATTGGGTGGGTGTCCTTTAAAATCACTGGACGATAAATCACAAAACTCACGTGAATTCATTCTGATAGAGTGTAGCCTCCAGTCTGTTTAAATGGTGGCTGTAAGAGATAGGATGGGGCCCAATGTAGTTTTGTACCTTAAAATATATTTAAATATCTTCTTCCAAAGAACAGCAAGTGTACAATTTATAAAAATGCTATGGGAGCATCATAATATGGTGTAGATCGCAATTTGTTCAAATGGTAGCTCCTGGGGTCAAGATTGGACCACAGTAGGGGTCGAAAGTTTAATATAGGTTTATATACGGAAATATCTTTTAAAATTTGTTCTCAAGAACAGCAGGTATACAACTTATTAAATTGATATGGAAGCATCAAGATATAGTACAGATTCAAGTTTGTTTAAATGGTAGCCACCGGGATCAATATGGGGCCTAAATAGGGGCCCCAAATTTAGCATAGGTTTATATAGAAAATATTTTTAAAAATGTTCTTCGCAAGAAAAGCAAGTGCATTTTTTTTTTATTTTCTGATCAAAGTTTATCCGTCGTCCGTCTGACTGTCCGTCTGCAAAATTCTTCTTAGGAACCATTGCACCAATTTCAACCAAACTTGGCACAAATCATATTTGGGTCAATGGGATTCAAGTTTGTTCAAATGAAGGGTCAGGCCCTTATCCAAGCGGAGATAATTGAGAAACATACAAAATAGGTGTCTTCTTCTCTAGAACCACCAGACTAACAATCAATAAACTTATGTGGAGGCTTCTTGATAGAGTGTAGATTCAAGTTTGTTCAAATGGTTTCTGCCGGGGGGGGGGGGGGGGGNNGGGGTCAAGATTGGGCCGCAATAGGGGCTGAAAGAATAACATAGGTTTATATAGGAAAATATCTTTAATATTTTTCTGTTCAAGAACAGTAGGTTAACAATTTATCAAATGAACATGGGAACATCATTATAAAATGCAGATTCAAGTTTGTTCAAATGCTGCAACCTCCCCCCTTTCCGGGTCAAAATGGGGGCACATTAGGGTCCCAGAGTTTAACATAGATTTATATTAGAAAATATATTTAAGGTCTCCTTCTCAAGAAGACGGAAAACTGCAACAATGCGCGTAGCGCGTTGATGCTAAAATTTTCAGTTCAAATTTTCTGTTGATGCATGCATCAAACGAAAAAATATAGGATTTATTTCTTATCATTTTAATCANNTTTATGCGCGTAATAATACATCAGTTCCAGTAAACAAACAACTGAACGTCTAAGAAAATGAAAAAGTAGTTCTGGACACAGTGCGTGTGTACTCTAAATTCTGTTGACACAGTTGTCAAAGGATTGTTTTGATAAGGATTGTTACAATGTGTTTTACGATAGAATTAAATGATAATATTGGGCAACAATAGGAGCCAAAATTTTAACCTAGATTTATATAGGAAAATATCTTTAAAAGTTTTCTTCCAAAGAACAGTTAGTATACAATTTATCAAATAAATATTGGAGAATCATTATATAGTGTAGATGCAAATGTTTATTCAAATGGTAGCCACAGGAGTCAAGAAGGGGCCACAATAAGGGCCCAAAGTTTAACATAGGTTAAAATAGAAAAATATATTTAAAATCTTTCCTCTCAAGAACAGCAGGTACACAATTTATCAAATTAATATTGGAGCACTATTATATGGTGTAGATTCAAGTTTGTACAAATGCTTCCCTCTTGGGTCAAGAAGGGGCCACAATAGGGGCCCAAAATTTAACAAATGATAGCTTCATATTTTCCGATACCTTTCGATAGTGACACTTTCTAAATTCAAAACGTCAGCATCACTGTGGAATATGCAGGTAAGCGGTATTTCAAAATGAGCCTATTATTATTATTATTATTATTATTATTATTAATCTGTTATCATTATTATTCAAATAGTCATTACCATCATATCAATAATTATAGGATATCACTTTTTGGAAATACAGGCGAACGGCTATGCTCGCATTGATGAAAATAACTGTTATTTTTCCTAGAAACGAACAGGGTGAACTGAATTCTCTTTAGAGGGATGTTTTGTCAAGGTCCATGATTTCCATAGTAATTGTCCCGAGTAACAATTAATATGAGTTGAATATCAAGTGTATTGTATCATTACAATATTCGGTTGCAATATTTTATAAGTAATTATATAATGGCATTTTGATAATTTTTTTCAACCTTAAAAACAATTTGTGGTAAGTTTTAGGAAGTAAGAATGCAATTGATAGTATGTTTGTGGTTATTAATTTGAAATTCATCATTCCTCAGAATTAACGCCTCCAAGCCAGCGGCCACCAACAGATCAAAGATCGTTCAAGTCTAATTCAAACAAGATAAAGAGTCATTGATGCAAGAAACTATCGAATAGATGCATTGCATACAATCTTTTTTCTACATCATCATTTCATCGTATATTTTTCACAGCAAATTATCGATTCAAGGGATACAGTATCCACGTCTCCAATACAAGTGACTGGAGAATTGGCATCGAGTGTTACAGAGATACATCTGATCCGTATCCGCCATTACATGTGAATAATACTTGCATTGGGACAGGATCCTACCTAACAGTATATAACAATGTCAAAGACCCTGAAGGAAAAGCCAATGCGCCAGTGTTGGAATTATGCGAGGTCAAAGTATATGGTGAGATCGTCCGAAACCCTTTTACAATTTTAACAGAATATCATGTTTCGTTAATAATAATAACTAGAGCTGAAGCTTTCTGCTAAAGCAGAAAGGGGGTCCTCCGACTGAGCTTGAAAACAGCTTCGATTTCAGCTTCAGGTGAGGCTTGAAACTCAGCGCATAACATAAAGCTTTGATTTTCGAAATTAGCTTCCAAGCAGACAAGATCAAAAGACCTTTAACCTTACACCATGACCTTTTATTAAAATGAATGATATTGAGGTTTTACGGGATAATCCGAGATTTTTCACTTCAAAGAAATCTTCAGAAATTTCAATTTGCTCTGTGACCTTGACCTTTGATCGGATGACCTTGAAATTTCACACAGGGGTAGAACTTGACATTCTCTACAACTTCTAAACAGTAATGGTATAT
>JACSZP010034780.1:746-11796 GCA_016161895.1 Pinna nobilis
CATATTTACATAGATGCTGCCATGATATGATTTATTCACTATTGAAATTGACATCAAATTATTATTATAAGAAATAGATAACATCTTATGCGAATCTGGTCATACATAAATGACCACATGTGTGTATGTATATGGATAAACATACATCAGCATCCATGTGGCAAAATTCTCATGACCCTTTGTCTGATAAGCAAGATGAGTTTTGTGTTCTACATTCTCAGTCATCCCTACTTTCTCATTCTCTGTCCCTCAGTAGGGTTGAACATTTTGATGTAATAAGATATGAATATGCTCAAAATTATTCCAAAATATTGTATAAAATGTCCAGTACCTTGAATTCCTAATAGGCAAAGTTACATGTGTTTATTGCATGCGATTTTTGTATGTGATACATATGCATAAACTATCTTGACTATCTTTAATCAAGTAATTTAGTTCAACTTCACAGTCTTTTTTTTCTCATACATGCACATGTAGTTGCTCAAGATAGTTCAGCATATGTTGTGGTATGGTAGAATCTGTGAGATCTACTCGCAGAAGCATTTGTTATAAACAACCAGAACAAAAAACATATGATGTATGCTGTATTGAAGATAAAAAAAAAGGTAAAAGCAAATTGTATTGATTGATGCCAGTATACAGCTCTGCTTATTTAATGTTTGTTTTGTAACTCATTTTCTTTTGTTTATTTCACAGCCATGTGAATAGAAGAACTCAGTATGAGAATCCTGTTACACAGGCCAAGAGAATTAATCAAGGTAAATATATAAATTGAGGATTTTCAAGTATCTGTGTCGAGTTGTCAGGTAACATTGGCCTCCATAGCTTGCTGGACATCTAATAAATATGTAGTACTAGTATTACATGGACTAACATAGATATAAACAAAATTGGACAAATTATAGACAATGCATTGATATAATTATGTTTTGCATGATGATTTTGCAATGAATTCAGCATGCATGAGATTTAAAGATCTGAACTTTTCCTTTTTCCTGTTCTTTTGATGAGACAGTAAAAATCAATGTCCTATGCCCAAATAGGTGTTGGCACACCCAAGATCCCCCAGTGCCCAGTGGTCTTAACTACCAAACATTGGCCTTAATTTGAAGCCCCTCAGTATCATTTTTGGATGTCTCTATATGAATGAAAGATTCTCTAGTTGGATATTAATCAACATCAAAGAAATTCTTGTTATTCAAAAAATGGTAATTATACCTGTAACAACAAACAGTAATTAAATGACCACAGGGGTATATATTTTAAGAATTTGGTCAGCTTGGTAGATGTGCAAGTGCTTTCTGCAGACTTGATAGTGATATTAATCTTTATAATTTTTTATTTTTTAAGAAAATGATTTCTGGCACTTTCTGTCTGGAGTTCCGGCAACATGTCTAGTTCATGCTGTGTCAGATCTTCAAAACAAAAATGCTGTTTGCATATCTGTAATAAAAGATTTACAGTATTTGCATGTATTTGATATTTGAATATACGTTTGATTTGTCTATGAAAAAAAAACCCCATTTATCATAGGCTACAGGTTACGGACTATATCTGCTTTATGCAGGTTTAGTTATTTTGGAATATTTCTATACTTTGAAGACTGCAATCTATCAGTACGTTGTAATATTGACCCAGGTCCTATCCTGCTTGGGAATCATGTTTGTCTTTGAAATATGGTGATGTGATGACCAAGTTCTCTTATATTGCTTATGTTTTTTTGGCCTGTGAATTTAGTAAATAGCATGAAGTACACTAAAGTGTTTAGGTATATGCTAGTCATCAAAACTAAAACCGAGGCCCCATGTCACAGTAGGTGTTGGCACGTTAAAGAACCCTCCCTGCTCTATGGCCAGCAGTGCCAAGCATAGGCAAAATTTGTAGCCCTTCACCGGCACACAGTGACGTCTCCATATGAAAGAAATATTCTTGAGTGGGACGTTAAACAACAATGCCAATACCAATACCAGTCATCAAAACTGTCTACTGGGTCATAGCATAATGATGATTCAATGAGTGTTGGTAGCATGTTTATCCTTTGAACATCAAACAGGGAAAACTTAAATAGAAATGTAACAATTCTGTTCATACCATACTCTTTCTTAGTCTCTACTCTCAAAGTCAATAACCTTTTGTTTTCTACAGGCAATGATCTAAACAGTACTCTACCTCGTACCAAGAAAAGTCAAGACTCGGCCAAAAGGTCTGCCAGCGATTCCAATATGAATGGCAGAGGAGCGCCCCCTGGTGAGTGAACACTACCGTGTTATCTCTTAAGTTTTCATAACTCACCAAGAAATATGCTTAACCGATGGATATTTAATCGTTATCTACTCAGATATGCTTATTCTTAATGCTTCTTATCATTATGTATTCAAGAAAACACAAAACATATTCTCTGGCTTGCAGTTAAGATAATGTACAGAAGTGACCACATACCAATAATTCTGTAATTTATACTGTTATCGCCTCTTTCCCTACGTGTTCTCCACATACCCTTATTATCCCCATCATTGTCCTTCCCTTCCTATAACACGCATCATACAAACATTATCACATATTTATGAGAGCCTCTGAAAACTTTAAAAAAAAAACGGAAAATATTGGCAGATTTGATATATTACATTATTCTATCATTATGGCTGAACGTTGACCTAAAGTCAATTTCCGTTACAGGAATGAATAACTCCAATTAATAATGTTAATGATAAACCTACCCACAATGCTTTGTATTGTCACGATATTACAAAATTAGCTAATGTCTAACCTGTTTTAAGAGACTGTCTAATTAAAGATGTAAAATGGTCGAATGTGGCAGAGGTTTTCTTAATTCAGGTGATTTTATACATAGGATAAAAACATTTTTGTAACCATACACTTGGGTTAAATAAGGCATATGCAAAATTAAACCAATAACACAGGAAAGAAATATATGAACCGGTACAACATATGAAAAATTAAACCAGTAACACAGAAAAAAAATATATGAACTTGTACAGCATATGAAAAATTAAACCGATCACACACAAAAAAAATAAATGAACCAGTAAGGCATATGAAAAATTAAACCAAAAACACAGGAAAGAGAAGCTCAATCAGGCATATCAAGTGTGTCATGAGAAATAATTCATTTCATTTTGCTTTATGCATAATCCTGTGTTGTTTTTGATTCAGTTTCTGTCTATTTTTCATGCTTGCTTTCAATCAAAGTCCAGTGCCACATGTCTATTTTTAGACTTTTTTGAACATGTCCTTATGCTACCTGCTATTTATTCTGTGACATGACTGATGTATCTTCCAACACTGTATAGTTCCTCACCTGTATGTGCAAATCTTTCGTGGGAGGGGAGGGGGGTTTGAGATTAATGTATTTTTTTAGCTTGTGAGTCTATGACTATTTGTCTACTTTCTGAGTTACATATCCAGTTAAAACTTTTATGAAAACATTTTCACCATAGAATAATTAATTATCTATTTACAACTAGTTAGGTCTTTTTGGTTTTCATTATCTTTTTAATTTTCCCCCAAGTTTTTATTCATTTTTCATTTTCTTAAATTCTTAAATTGATCCATTCTTTACTGAATATGCAAATAAGAGGTTTTAAAAATTGTACCAGGAATAATGTATCTGACTTGATTCTGACTAAGCCTGGCAAGGTTCCCATTTAGAATTGTTCTCCATCATTCAAGTTGTCCATTGCAAACAAAACAAATATCTTTCATTATGTCATGTGTTTATGTGCAAAATAAAATGCCTCAGAGTACATTCAAATTTTCTATAATTTGAAGTGTCGATTCTAGCATAGAACCATTTTGAAATGAAGTTAGTTGTTTCTTTCTCCCATTGAATGTGTCTGCTACTACTGAAAAACGAAACTCTTTAAAAAAAAGGGTCCAAACTGCTTTTTAAGTTGGAAATATTTCATTAGGTGTAGGAATAAATGAATATCTTTTTTTTTTTTTTTTTTTTTATATAGATCTTTGGTTTATAATTTCCATCAGTTCTAATATGGTCTGAGTAGAAGCCAGCTTTGAAGCTTTCTATGTTTTAAAACTGAAGCTGGAACATATGTATTAGAGAGTAATGTAGCAGTAACACCTAACCATTAACATGACGAGCACTTCTGGTGTTAGATGACAGTACAGAAGGGATTAGTAGGATAGATAGATGCTTTTGTCATGTCAGTCTACTACGTTCTGCCTACATCATCATGTCATCCTGTCAGTTTCATAGTGTATGCATGTGGTCCTTGTGTACGATGTAATACATAACAAGGCATGAGTGTTCTTTTTTATTTCTTATCCTTCAGACTACAGCCGCCACCATGGGAAAGGGATGCGAGTTAAGAAAGGTTGGACATTTTCCTTTGTTTCTGTTTTTTTTTTTTATTTAATTATTTTTTTTAAGTCATCCTACCCGTACATGCTTATTGTAATCATTATCTATGTCTATGCTAGGTACATGTAACACGGCTGTTTTAGCATGTTTACTCTGGCCATCTCATTTTTCAGCAGAATCATGCTACTGTATTTATCCTAATAAGCAATCCAGGGGCTTTACAAATTTCATTGGGAGGAAGGGGAGGGGCAGCATCTTATACAGTACACAATTGACAGACATAATTTTGGATAGCTGGGAATTCCAAAATGTAGCACTGCATTCTTATATTTATATACTGGTATTTAGCAATGTCTCAATATTGAGACTGATTTTGACAGTTTGTGATAAATTAGATTACTAAGCATTTTTATCATATACACTGAAAGTATGGTAAGCAATTATGCTTCTTGTGCACATGAGAAAAGGAGGGCATTTATTAGGGATTGGATGCCATTAGGATAAATACGGTATTTTTTCTTTAGTCTATAGTGCACCTATAACATGTAGTCAGATGACAGTGTTGACTGCATCTGATATGGATGATCATACACTATCACTGCTTAGCTTCATGTAACAAACAGTGTTAGATAAACATAATGCAAATTAAAACTCGCATGTTGCTAGCAGTAATCTTACAAATAAAAAATTCATTGCTAAAGGAATTATACATGTACATGTGTAAAATCGCAAGGTAAGTCTGATTAATTATTGAAATTGTGTCAAATATGTCATCAGCGATTCTCAGACATGAGCTGAAACAGATCATTCTGCATGTTTATACAGTGGAGTTTGTGTAAACCGGCCTTTGTTGAATCCGGATTCTTAATTGTCAATACTGGATAATTCATTTGGTCCCGGCATTATCCTTCTTATTCATTAGTATGTAAACTCTGTATAATAGGATTTTGTCTATTCTGAAAACCGGACGTGTTTTAAGATCCTTTTGCTTTACAATTAATGCACTAATCATCTGTCCAATCTGGATCAATTACCTTGACCAGTCACAGTGAGAAAACAAAGCACAGTATAATCACTTGTTCACACCTATTTTGAGGCATGTAGACCTACAGTTTGACTGAATCAATCGAGTGTATGGGGTGTCACATGGGATATTTACCTGAGGACATTGATGATATTAGTATCGGTGGTATTTAACATGCATATGGTGTAAACATTAGGGTAAATGTACTGGTATCTTACGTCCAAATACACAGTTTATAAATGTGTCACATATGACAATTCTTATTGTTAATAAAAGGATAATTTGTTGATATTTTTCTTAATTTTCTCGTATATTTCTTACAGATGATTTATGATAAAAATCCTACCGAATCTTTCAAGTTTAAATGATATTCAACTGAATACCAGTGAAATAATTAAGAAATCAACGGAAAATATTGTTTTTTGTGCAAACCGGATTTTGTCTAAACTGGACAGATCGACCAGTCCCATTGATGATTGGTTTAGAAAGAGTCTACTGTAGTTGTAATTAAGCATAATTGCTTTTTATGTTCAGTGTCAGGATTTGCCGATAACAGATTGAAAACTCAGGAAATTTAAGTCACAGGAAATCTTTGCAACATTTTGAATTGTCAAAGTAAAAAGACGGATAAAGTTTTGACAGTATATCCGGTCACAAAATAGAATAAGGAATCAGTTAAATTCTATATCAAAAAAATTGTGTTACTTGTAAGCTAGTCTAGGCTGTAAAAATGTAGATGTGTAGTGGCAAACCAAATATCTTAATAGAGAGAGACATTTACGATACAGACCTGACAGGCATGTGGAGAAATACTCACATGTGATTCAGATGTGACAGAAAGCATGCCTGTTCTATGTTCTCTTGTATCTCTCCTTCAAATTTTTTCTTCTCAAAAAAGTGCACTGTGAGATGCTACTTTGGATAGACTTCTCTACTCAGTAATTTCTTTTGTTTTGTTGGAGATTTTCATCAACGCTTTCAACACCACAGACCACAATGAACCAGTCTAAGACAACAGAAAAGATCATACCATTATGATACTTGCTGTTGAAAGGGTTAATGTAATTTCTTAGAAACATGTACATGAACATCAGTTGACAGTAGTTGATTAGAGGTGCCATGGCTCCTTGGTACGGTAGAATGTTCGTCTTAAGATCAATAGGTCATGGGTTTGAGTCCTTTGTGGCTGAAGTGGCTGACTTTTCCTGTCCTTTGGACGACAGCTAGTTCACTTGTCACAGTAGGTATCAGTGGCTCAATGGCCGTAAGTGCCAAGAATAGGCCACATTAATTGTAGCCTTTTATCAGTATTATTCATACAAATAGAGGGTTCTTGAGTGTGGTGTTAAACAAAAAAAAAGTTGTTTGTTAATATATATAGAGTTTGTCACACAGTTTATCATAGGGGCATCAAGGCTGTCAAAGTATCTTGTGATGTGCTGATAAAAAGTGAGGAAGTCTGTGTTTAATTTGTTTGGTATTATAGTGTGAGTTAGATTGCAAGGAAGGGAGTAAGGGCTTGCTTAGCAATTTGCAGCCTTTTTGATGAGGTAGAGAGACAGCATTGTCAGCTAAAATGATGCCCATGTAAATGACAACCACAAGTTACACAGACAATACATGAAACTGATACTTGTAGAACATCATATATGCACTATGTACATCTGGCAAATACTGGCATTTAGGCATAATGAATTTAAGGTTTTTATGTTTTGTCACTCTCCAGATCTGAAAAGCATTTAGTTCACCCAGCACACCATATTTTGTCAAGTTTGAAGTACATGTACTTTACTATGCCAGTTATTACAATGTTGTCCCCTTCACAAATACAAAGGAGATTTTTAAACTAAATTGTGTAATTACTAATTGCAGTGAAGGTTAGTTGTATAAGTACTCTGATAGTCACATTGGGCTAGTATGGCTAATACATGTAAGAGGGTTAAGTGCACTAGTGTTGACATGTGATTACTGTGCAGTTCCTGGGTTAATTGTGCTATTGTAGAAGTCAGGTTACTGTGCAGTTCCTGGGTTAATTGTGCTATTGTAGATGTCAGGTTACTGTGCAGTTCCTGGGTTAATTGTGCTATTGTAGATGTCAGGTTACTGTGCAGTTCCTAGGTTAATTGTGCTATTGTAGAAGTCAGGTTACTGTGCAGTTCTTTGGTCAGTCTCACCAATGTTGTGTTTGTTATGCAGTTCTTTGGTTAACTGCAATGGAACCAAGATGTGATTACCGGTACTATGCAGTTCTTTGGTTAACTGCAGCAGTGCTAGGATGTGATTATTATTTATTATTCAGTTTTTTTGTTAACTGCAGTAGTACTAAGGTGTGATTATTATGCAGTTCTTTAGTTAACTGCAGTAGAATTAAAATGTGATTATTATGCAGTTCTTTGGTTAAATACAGCAGTGCTAAGGTGTGATTATCATGCAGTTCTTTGGTTAACTGCTGCAGTGCTAAGGTGTGATTATTATGCAGTTCTTTGGTTAAATGCAGAAGTACTAAGGTGTGATTATTATGCAGTTCTTTGGTTAACTGCTGCAGTGCTAAGGTGTGATGATTATGCAGTTGTTTGGTTAACTGCTGCAGTGCTAAGGTGTGATTAATATGCAGTTGTTTGGTTAACTGCAGCATTACTAAGGTGTGATTATTATGCAATTCCTTCCCAGTTGATTAAGTGCAGAAGTACTAAGGTGTGATTATTATGCAGTTCCTTCCCAGTTAATTAACTGCAGCAGTACTAAGGTGTGATTATAAGCAGAAGTGCTAAGGTGTGATTATTATGCATTTCCTTCCCAGTTGATTAAGTGCAGAAGTACTAAGGTGTGATTATTATGCAGTTCCTTCCCATTTGGTTAATGTAGCAGTACTAAGGTGTGATTATTAGCAGCAGTACTAAGGTGTGATTATTAGCAGCAGTACTAAGATGTGATTGTTAGCAGCAGTACTAAGGTGTGATTATTAGCAGCAGTACTTAGATGTGATTATTAGCAGCAGTACTAAGGTGTGATTATTAGCAGCAGTACTAAGGTGTGATTATTAGCAGCAGTACTAAGGTGTGATTATTAGCAGCAGTACTTAGGTGTGATTATTAGCAGCAGTATTAAGGTGTGATTATTAGCAGCAGTACTTAGGTGTGATTATTAGCAGCAGTACTTAGGTGTGATTATTCGCAGCAGTACTAAGGTGTGATTATTAGCAGCAGTACTAAGGTGTGATTATTATGCAATTCCATCCCAGTTGGCAAACTATAGCATTGCAAAGGTGTAATTCTTATGCAATTCTTTCCCAGTTGGTTAACTACAGCCGTTAAGGTGTGATTACTATGCAAATCCTTGGTTATCTGCAGCAGTGCTCAGGTTTGATTATTATGCAGTTCCTCAGTTAACTGCAATAGTGCTAAGGTGTGATTAGTATGCAGTTCCTTGTTGGTTAACCGCAGCAGTGCTTAGGTGTTATTATTATGCAGTTCCTCCTCAGTTAGCTTCATCATTGCTCAGGTTTGATTATTATGCAGTTCCTGGTTAACCATAGTAATGCTGAGGTATAAATATTATGTAGATTCCTATGTTTATAATAGCATTAACCCTGAGCTGTGATTATCATGCATTTTCTTTGGTTACTGCACAATTGCTTAGGTGTGATTATAATGCAGCTCCTGGTTAAATACTTTCACTGATTCACCTGGCTTTTACGAGTGCTTTGTGTACATCTTTTATCTATCGATTGTTAAGCTGACATTTTGTAAACAAAAGTCGGCTTAGGTATGCATGAGGTGTTCTGTGTGAGGAGTTGATTAGTAGTACATGTATTGTCATACCAGAATACCTGTCATACAAGAGATGTTTGTACACTTATACTGTGGCAGTGTTGTTCTGGATTTCTTGTTATAAACTTGTGATGAGTCGTTCTCTCTGGTGATGGAATTATAGCAATTATCTATGCCGCATTACCTGTGACACAATTCAGAGGTTTGTTTGCTTGCCTCTTCATTAATTTATTGTTTTATTTCTAATAGTTAATTAATTGATTGATCAAATTTTAATCATTTTTTCGTAAACCGACTGGTGATTAGCTTGGTGCATCTCAAGAATTATTCTTTAGTTGATAGAGGGTTCTATAATAATTGACTCATGGAATTTAGAATAAGGATTTGGGACAGCATATGTATAATGCAGAAATTTATTATCCAGACAAATAGGGGAAGTAATGCACATTGCACTGTGTACATGTGAATGGAGATGTTAAGTGCTCATCAATGTTAATGTGAAAGGTACACAAACTCATGTATAAGTTGTGTTGTGTAGTTGTCAGCAATTGTAGACATAAATCACATGAAGCACAATGTATGACTATTTTGTCTTATATACATATGCACTTTTGTGATAATGAACATGATGAAATGGATGTTTATTCCTGGTATTCCTCTCTCTGTCTCTCTCTCTCTCTCTCTCTCTCTCTGTCTCTTTCTCTCTCTCTCTCTCATATATCTGAGCTTACACATGTACATTGTACATGCAGTTAGCTGATTAAAACTAATTTGACGTAAATATTTCTTTTTTTATTTTCAGAAAAGAGGGTATTCACCAAAAACCCAGCTGAGTTAAAAGGCGAGAATATCCAAACAACACTAATCAAAAGTGTACGAGGTTTTGGTTTTACAATAATCGGAGGAGACCACACAGACGAGGAATTTCTCCAGATCAAGAAGGTGGTGGAGAATGGTCCTGCCCATCAGGATGGGACGCTTAGAACAGGTATGCCAGAATCGTTAGTGTCCAAATATGTGTTTGCTTTTTTGTTACCTGTGTATCCCAGATATGTCAGATAAATCTGATCAATTAGCTGGCGGTTACAGATATGATGTAATATTATCATTAGGTACTTGTGTAGTTGGCAAACCAAGTGTCATGTAAGGTAAAGGCGATTCATAGAGCTACACAAACTTAGATACACATACATGATATACATATACTTGTGAATTGGAACCCACTTATATTAAACCCTTGATATTTACAAGTCCTGCTTCATTGGAATTGATTTTCCTTTTCCTGCTAAATTACTACTATTTTACCCCAGGTATTTTGAAAACCCTTTTTATTAGAAAAGAAAATGTGTTCCCCTTTGGTTTCAATATTTCTGGGTTTGACTAGTTATTGTATCGTTGTTTGATTTCACGAGGTAAAATTTTCAAATTTTTTTTATAAAGTACCTTATTCATGGGTATAAAATTTCGCAGGTAATTTGTAGTAGCATTGTAATGCCAGTATAGTCATTCTGTCTTGAACAAATAAATATCCCATACAGAAATGATACAGAGTGAGTTTACTTTTGCTGAATTGTAAGACTTGAATTAACAGGAAGATCTGACACCTTTTAATCTAAAAGATTGTTTGTGTGTTATGACTCATAAGTGACAGCATAGAGTCTGTGTACATGATTTCACTTGACAAATTCTAATTATTTGCACATCATGTTTCTTATACTTTTTAAGGTGTAACATTCAAAGATATTCATTTCCATGGTATTTTCCTTAACCAGGAACAGAGTGAAATTAAATCCTTCATGAATAAAAGCAACCGCAACGTATAAGTGAATAGTGGTCATACACAGACCATCCTTGTAAGTTAATGAAATACCCCCCCCCCCCCCCCCCCCCCCCCCCCCCCCCCCCCCCCCCCACCCC
>JACSZP010034786.1:0-11331 GCA_016161895.1 Pinna nobilis
GTCTGTCTGTCTGTCTGTCTGTCTGTCTGTCTGTCTGTCCAGGTATTCCACACCATAACTCAAGTACCCATGGGTCTACAAAGTTGATACTTCACACATGGGTTGCCTATGACTCAAGGAGGATCCCTATTGATTTGGGGGGTCAAAGGTCAAGGTCACACACATAACTCCCGTTCCTCGAAAATGCTGCCAAGGGGGGGTATAAGTCCCGTTAGGACAATTCTAGTCGCATTTTGCTTAGAGTATTAACAAAGATATGCATATTACAAAGAAAAGTATAGAATACAGAATAGAATAGTTTTTTCTGGTTTTGCTTAGCCAAGTCTCTCAGACAGGACTTTCTGATACAATGCATATGTAATAGAAGTACAGTAAGACCTGCTTTAGCATCAACATGTATTTAAAGACCACCTGGTTACAAAGACCATTTATTTTGCTGTTCCCAGTAGTGCCATTTATGTTCAAATGAACCTTTATATAAAAACCACCTCCCTTTAAAGATCATTTTCTTATGCCCCTATGGGGGTTGTGATAGAAAAGTGTCACTGTATTCTTTAATTACACATTTGTATAACTTCACAGCAAGGCTCATCACTCCTGGTAAATGATTTTGTAATGTCTTCTCTGAACTTTCCTACATTGTATCATGTCAAGTCTTTGGCTTCGTAAATTGATGAACTTTCAGACTATATCTACAGTGGAATCTTGCTATTAAGACCAACCAAGTGACTGGCTAACTTTGGTCTGATTAGTAAGATGGTCTGCCAAGTGAGGTTAATACAGTTTTACATAAGGCAAGGATACAAGACATTGATGGCCTGTATTGTTTAAACTTTATTTATTTTACAACGATTAACAAACAAGTTCAAATAACTTATATTAATGTCTCTCGTTGGCTCTGATGTCGGCGTTCTGGGGTACTTGCTGTGGGAGGAAACCGGAGTACCCGGAGAAAACCCACGTGTCCAAGCTGGCAACCAACCATACCATCTCACACATGTGGGTTTTCTCCGGGTACTCCGGTTTCCTCCCACAGCAAGTACTGTATTGTGGGGAGGACTTCTAAGTGTGATGGTCTTTAGGGGAGGTCCCACTGTATTTGTATAGAGCTAGAATATTCTTTAGAAAAGACACTGTTATCTGTTATCTTGGGATAGTAACTTTATAATTCTCATGCACTTTGAAACACAAATTTCTCATAAGTCATTTTGTCTATTAAATCTGTAAGACAGAAGTATGAACAATTATCTGTATCCATAATGATGTAAAATGTTATCATTCATTTTGACAGACTAGTAGTAAAGTGTTTCATATCCTCACTGAATTCGAAAATGAATAAAAATTTACATTCATGTCACCATTAAATCAGTGTGTACAGCTGTTAAAATTTAAAAGATATGTACCCATCATTTATATACATGTATTGTGGTTTGAAAAATAGAATGACCCTAACCCTTTTGCAACATTTTGCTGTGCCTATGTCAAGTTTAGATATTTCACATTTGGATTCCTCATACATGTGCCTTTTATTTATGGTCATGACTTTGACCTACTAAGTGCATTGGCCTTGGACTTTCACCTACTTTAGAATGCATCAACCTTGTAAATCCTTTGCCGATCTTTATTGTCTCCTGACAACTTGTTTTTATCAAAGATTGAGATCTCAAACTTGAGGTTTTTCATAGGACTCTATAAGATAAAATGCAAGTTTTGACATGGGTGCCTGGGAGGTTCCTCAAACATGTTTTCCATTTCAAACTCATCTAGTAGTAACATCTATAATCAGTCCAATATACACTGTATCTCTGTTCATAACTGAAAACATCAAAGCATAAACATAAAAGGTTAGGTCTTATTATACAGTCATCTACAGATCATACAGGTATTTCTCTGCAAGTAATGAGGTGTAGGCTATTTAAAGTTTCCACTGTTTCTTGTTAGATAAAGGTAACTAAAATTCACATGGTTTTTTTTTCATGAGCATCTTTGCAACTTGGAATTTTTTCCTCGTACCCCTCTCTCTGCTTTGTTCCTATATCACTACATGGAAATGCACATCTTTTGCTTGGGCATTAATTTTTACTAAGAATTTACTAAAATCAAGGACAATTTTCTTTTTGTGGTTTTTACGAGCACTCTCTGAGGCAGGTATCACTTCCTAAAAGTGGTATAGGTAAGACCATAGGTCTAAGATAAGCCATATAAAATGGCAAGGGTTAGGGTACAAAGAGATTTTGGTTATAGAAAATAAAACATTAGGCTATATTAGATGTCAATCTAATTTGATTTTATCTTTCATGCCCCTGTGTCTCTTTTGTTGCCATGAGAGGTGCTCATACAACTTTGGGTCGCCATGGCTCAGTGGTTAGCATTTTTGTCTTCTGATCATGAGGTTCTGGGTTCAAATCTGCATGTTGTTGTTGGCAGGATTCCTTTGGATAAAACAGTAAAAACCAAGGTCCCATGTCGCAGTAGGTGTCTTCACATAATAGAACCCTCCCTGCTCTATGGTCATGGTTACCAAGCGTAGGCCAACTTTCGTGCCTGCCACAGGCATACAGTGACATCTCCATATAAGTGAAAGTTTCTTGAGTGGGACGTTAAACAACAATAAAGCCAACCTACATCACCATTCCCAAGTGACAGCACAGGGTCCTAGATTATGGAAGTCAGCATGTCCTAGCTACTGAATAAGTATTGCTTATCTAGATGATCGCTCATAGAAGTTTTGTAACATGCATTTTCATTGGTAGATAAACAGCCATGTCATGAGAATGTGACCTTAGTTAACTTGCATACGATCCTTTCATTGGGATATATCAGGAGAATGGGAATATAAAAAGATGGATTTTGTTTAGATTGGATTTATGTAAAATGATCTGAAAGATTAGCTTCATTAGTTCTTGAAAATAACAAACTATACTTATTTCTGATAGTAAACTAAAATAAAAGAGTTTTAGAATATGATGTGGGAATTGCCATTTTAGCAGAAAATCTCACTGAGTATATCTTAATTGATTAAATGTAGCAGAAAAAATTCAAGGTGAATTGCACTCCAATTTTTTTTCATTTAACAATGATTTCCTCTTGAATGTGACATATATCTCATATAGATACCAACCCTCAATGTCGAAGAGAGTTTTTCAATCCAGACAATTTACTGTAGGTTACAATTGAGAAAACAACTGTATAGTGATATCCGGATGAAAGATGAAGTTACCTCCCTTAGTCTATCTTTCCTATTCTTGTGTGCAGTTGAGCTTTTCTTGTGTTATTTGCTCGCTTGTGTGTATTTACTCCATGCCATCAGTGCTAAAGTTGGTAGATTGGTCCCATGTAAATTACGGGAAAACTTGTGCTAAATGCAAAGATGTAGGCCTAACTGAAATCATATTACAGTTGGCATAATACACTGGAAGCATACAGTTTTTTCTCATAAGAATATAAGTAACTTGGCAATCTTTCTGCTAAAGGTTTGGAGCAAATGACTTTGAATTCTTTCAATGGCCTGGTTGAAATTTTTCACCAATCCATATTCTAGGTCAGAATGATTATTACATTGATGGATCCTTGAAACAAGTGTTTAGGAGTTACTTCCCTTGCTCTGTCTTTGACATTGCTCTGCCATCTTTCACTTTCTCATACAATGTATCAGTAGTCCATTTTTTTTTAGGAAGGAAGGGGTGGGAGTTATTTTTAGACATGGAAATATAGTGTATGATTTTGTGAATGTGATAACGAGAAACATTTGTCAGGGTAATGTCAATGAAATAAAAATCTTTTGTAATGAAAAAAGGACCGTTATTATTAGTATTTTTTTTTTTTTTTTTTTGAAGTCAGAACAATCTGTTTGATTTTTTGTAGTGTGTGTATTATGATATTTTCCTTATTAATTACAGGATGTTATAGGAGTTATCATAGGAGGTATATTAGGGCATGCTCTATGTACTGGTTTAGCAGTATTAGGTGGACGCATTGTAGCACAGAAAATATCAGTACGAACAGGTAAGAAATCTAATTAGCAGTTTTATTTTTAAGTTGATCAGTTGTTGATCTGACCACTGGTGAAGTGCTCCTAATTTTTTTTTGGGGGGGGGCACTGTAACTCAATAGTTAGTGTGTTTACCTCCTGATCGTGAGGTTATGGGTTCAAATCCATGCCAAGCTACAGTTGGCTGTACCTGTCTTCCAGATGAGACAGTAAAAACCAAGGTCCTGCATCACTGCAGGTGTTGTAATGTTAAAGAACCACACTGCTCAATGCAGACCTTTAGTACCAAGCAAAGGCAAAATTTGTTGCACTTTACCAGTAATGGGGACGTTTGCATATCAGTAAAAGATTCTTGACTTGGATGTGAAACAACGGTTCAAACAACTAGCCAGCTGGTGAAGTGCTTTTCATTTTGGCCTTTACTTGGCATCTTGGGGCGATTGAGGAGTGTGAGTCTTTAACATTATCTTGGTAAATAGTCGCTCTTAATTGAACATTCAAGGTTTTATACTGTGATAAAAAGATATAATCGGGGCCTCCGTGGCCGAGTGGTTAGCGTGTTCGACTTTGAGCCGAGGGGTCCGGTGTTCGATTCCCACAGCGCCACTCCGCGGTTGGCCGTCCCTGTCCTTCGGATGANNGGCCAGCAGTGCCGAGCACACACGGTGACGTCTCCATATGAGTGAAATATTCTTGAGTGGGACGCAACAACAAAAAGATATAATCAAATCAAGTCTATTCATACACCATAGTGAACAACAAATTTAATCTCCATGCTGATTTTAATCTTTTTTTTTAATGAAGTTAAATTTTTTAAACTATTTACAGTCCAATTTGAGAATTTTAGACTCTTGGGTATATAACAATGGTATTCAAATTAGATAGTCAAAACCGAGGTCCTGTGTCACAGTAGGTGTTTGCATATTTAAGAACCCTCCCTGCTTGATGGTCATAATTGCCATGAGTGCAATTGCCATAAGTGCCTATAGGCCCTTCCCCAGCATACAGTGATGTTTCCATATTAAGAGAAATATTTTTGATTTGGAAGTTAAAGTTAAACAACAATACAACTAACCAGTCAACCAATTTAATAATTACATATTCACTTATATGTTGTTAACCTTGCTTTGTCATAAAGTAGGCCCCAAATTGCACTTTAATGAGTAAATGTTTGCCCAGTTACATATGTGATAGATTTGGAGTTGACTCTGTGCACATCAAGATTGCACCCTACAAAAAAAAAATAAAAAAAAACAAAAAGACGGCAAAAAAACATTTCCTTAAAATTAGCATACAGTCAATCATATTAATTGATGTTTGAGTATATTTTTGCATGTATATCTAATCACCTGTTTCTGGAACGGAAATGAAATTGACAAGATAAACAATAATCTGATCTTTATATACATTAACGTCTACGTGTGTACTTATGTACCATTTTGTACATGTCACTTGTAAATCGAGACAAACCCAAGACAACAGAGTCATATATGTCTCCTGTTCATACATGTATTTCACATGCCCTAAAGGCACAACATGTAAAGATAGAATATGTTGATGCAATAGACGGATATCATTGGTCTGCTTGAAAAATCCTGTTTGTGAGCTTTTAATCAGTCTTTTATATAAGTGTACTTGAAGCTAGACTATGTACCTTGTTAGTGGTATAGACACGTAATTGTATCTTTATACTTGCTTTTTTAACCCACTGCCTGTTGTCTGTTGTTTATAGTTTGACCTCAGTACCCTAGTAATATATACATGTATCTATATACCTGTACTTGCTTTTTCAGCCCACTATCAATATAGTCCGTTGAAACACTTCCCATTTTTGCTATTTCTGAGAAAAAAAAATTCAGGAATTTTCTTCAAATCTTCCACTGAGGTTCCCCTTAGGGTCCTGTTTTGCATGGCACATTTTACAGTTTATCTGAAAGAAATTGAGGCCTCTTAGAGAAAATTATTCTGAAAACGTACAGAAGCCCAGGATTTCTCGTAAATTTTGCATGAAGGTCCCTCTTGTGTTATAGTATTTCACACCTCACTTTGGAACGGATCAGAAAAAATCAGGGCCCAAGGTGGGAACTTGAGTTGAATATCTTGAGGGACACGGCAGCGAAAGAATGAAGACTTTAAAAAACAAGCAAATGACGAACTAAGAGAAAGAAAGCAAAAGGACGGTCTACCATAAGTCTATGGAAGATCTAATTATGGTGTGCATCAAGATTTTGCTAGATCTCTGTTTAAACCTCAATGAGAGATAGAGCAAATATGTTTCAAATTGTGAAATTTCAAAAAGAAAAAAAATGGATGAAAATGATATTAAAATTCGATCTTAATTGAGTAAAACCAAGTTTGTAAGCTTAATTTATCGTCTGCTCTCATAAATTTGATCATGGAAAACCAAAACAAAAATATAAAACACCCCTCCCCCAAGAAAATAAAAAACCAAACAAACAAACAAAAAAAACATACAAGACACTACTAGCATCGGGTAACTGGTTTCGGTGAGTATAAGGATAGGGGTGTGAAAAATAATCAACAAATAAAACTGATCTTCCTCGCTGCGATTTTCCTAAAAACATTGCTGTACAGTTTCGACTGATTACTCTTGCTGTACGAGAAACAATGTTGCAGCTTGATTTCCAGCTTGTGCATGACACGGGAAATAAATCAGGGTCACCGTTTTAGGATCCTCACCGAAACTGGTGATCGGACGATACATTATGATAATTCGTTAAATGTGATGTCAGATGTAATTGACCTTTCCAATTACGATGAAAAAAGAAAGTAATGAACTGACACCAATAAAATGCTAGATACTACGGTCATACATTAGACAAAGGTTATAGATGTATTGTGATTCACAAAATATAACAAATGTTCAGGGCATGGGTCAACAATTTATTATTCTAGTAATTATTAGAATCTAAAGTCAAATTACATGCGATTGGCCTTTGTATGTGCATACCACTCAACCCTACCTCTCGTTCGTACATATGCCTAGGGGGGTATATGAGTGATATGCCCATTATAACTTCTGAATAAGTAATTCATATCTAGGTCTTATCTGATTGGTGACTGGCTGTGTACCTCACAGGGACTAAAGACATACATTTTGTACTATCACCAGGGCTGAATAAACCTTCGAAATAACATTGATGTATGGATGAAACTTGAGACATCAATTTTTTTTATTTATATATGCATAATTTAAATTCCATCCCAGAAAATCACATGGGTTTCACATGTATTTATAAATTTTTGTATTTGATGTTAATATAGCATCAGTCGGTAATGAAAATACCTTGGGATGATTAAATCTAACAATGAGTATGAATAGGTTATTGGTTTATTGGTCATAAAATCTGGTAAAACTTGAAAAGATTCAGGAATGAGAGCTGTCATGGCTTGGTAATAGCTTTTTAGGTCACCTGAGTAAACTCAGGTGACCTATTGTGATCTGTTCCTGTCCGTCATACGTAAACTTTTAATATTTTTGACTTCTTCTCAGAAACCAGTGGGCCAATTTCAACCAAATTTGCCAGGGATCAACATTGGGTGATACAGACTCAAGTTTGTTCAAACCATCCCCCTGGGTCTAAAAATGGCCCCACCCTGGGGCCAAAAAGGTTCAAATTTTGCAACTTTAAAAAATCTTTTTTCTAAAAGTACAAGGCCAAATCTGCTGATTTCTGGTATATAACATCCTTATGGGGTGTAGATTCAAATTTGTTCAAGAGAAGGCCCTGGGGTCATTTTTGGTCCCACACTTGGGTCAACTTTGGTCCTGCCCTAGGATTAAACATTTTCCAGAAGGTTACTATAGGATTTCACATTTTAGGCTTCTCAGTAAGCAGTGGGCCAATTTCAACCAAATTCATTACTCAGGTGACCGTTAAGGCCCCTTGGGCCTCTTGCTTACCTTCAGATCATGAAGTTGTGGGTTCGAGCCTGCTGAGCAGAAGGAGTTGATTTTTCTTGTCCTGAAAGTTAAAAATTCAGATTTCTTGTCACAATCAGTGGCAGCAAATTTGAGAACCCTCACTTTTCGTTATTCCAAAGTGCTGAACTCAGACCAAAATTTGTAGCCTTCTCCTGGAAAAGGTGATGTCGCCATTTAAGTGAATGAAAATGAACTAGAAAGGTATCCTGCAGTTGTTAATAGAGTGTTGTTGTCTATCATCTAGCCCTGGAATACTTCACCTGCACAAAGACATCACTGAATCCTTTCCTCAGTATTCAAATATAGGCTAAGGCTTGGCTATTGTTGTTGTTGTATTGTTGTTTAACGCCCTACACAAGAATCTTTCACTATATGGAGACATCACCACGTGCTGGTTAAGGGCGACAAATTTTGCATATGCTTGGCACTTATGGTCGTAGAGCAGGGAGGGTTCTTTAATGTACCAACACCTACCGTGACACAAGACTTCAGTTTTTGCTGTCTCATCTGATAGACAGGGACAGACAACCGTAGCGTGGCTTGGGCTCGAACCCCAGACCTTTCAATTCAAAGTCTAACATGCTATCCACTAGGCCATGGTGGCCCCCTTACACCTGGTTGTAGGGTCATTTAGAAGTAAGTGTTGATCATCCTACTAACACATAATATAACTCCAGACCTGTCTTCTATGAAGGACTGGTAAAGCCAGAAATAGGGTTATCTTCCTTGATTGGATTGAAGAATAGAACTGGATGTTAGATGCGGGGCCTTCATGGCCGAGTGGTTAGTGTTTTCGATTGAAAATCGAAAGATTTGGGTTTGAGACGCGTGGCGCCACTCCGCGGTTGGCCCTCCCTGTCTTTGGGATGAGACAGTAAAAACTGAGGTCCCATGTCACAGTAGGTGTTGGCACGTTAAAGAACCCTCCCTGCTCTAAGGCCAGCAGTGCCGAGCATAGGTAAAATTTTTAGCCCAGTTCACCGGCACATGGTGACGTCTCCATATGAATGAAATATTCTTGAGTGGAACGTTAAACAACAATACCATAGCATACCGTGTCAGATGCAAAAATTGTCCAAGCATTCTTCATAGTCATCTCAAATAAGACTAATACATGCCTTCTTTTGTTTCTTTTCAGTTACTTTAATAGGTGGTGTGGTGTTTTTACTGTTTGCCTTGTCAGCATTTGTGATAGTTCCAGAACAATCCTAACAACAGCTTGGTCCTAGTCTTCGATTACTGTACAGGATGTAGATAATTTATGTATCAATACGTACAGATTATCCTGGGTCCGGCAAACTGCAGGTGATGTGTGACATATTGTAAGATATCAAGAGACCTTTGTGATTGAAGGCATATAGAATTTTCCCAGAGTGCAGGCATCAGGGAAGAATTTTGTGTAGTTTGGTATGAATAATGAATGTGCATCACATATACTGTGGGCTTTATCTCTTGAACTTGCCATGAACAAGTAGAAATATAATATATATATGGAATATGTTGTCAGATAGAGGGGTCAGGACTAAAACAAATTGTGTTGCATTTGTGCATTTATTGTGAGTGAAATGCTCATTGAGTCATTTTAATCATGTTTCTTATGTAACCATAATGGATCATAATTACTGTATACAGAGTTATTTTCGCCCCGCGTTATTTTCGCCCTAATGCGATTGCAAACAGTTTTGCCCCATATTTAATTTGCACATCTTTGTCATAATTCTGTTTGATGAATTTACCATTTCGGGTTCGCCCAGTTTTGGATTCGCCCACTGACCATGGGGGCGAAAGGGGTGAAAAAAAAAAAACGGGGGCAAAAATTTCCCTGTATACAATAAAAGGTCAAGGTCAGAATCTTTGACCAGGCATTAGATGAATCATAATAAGTCACCATCACTAAGTGAGAGGAAACTTATGCTATATTGCCCCTTTGTCAACGTTTTTACCCACACTCATGTTAAAAGGTTTATTTCCTAACAATGGTAGCTAGAATGTCCAAACTTGCACATGTGATGCATTTATATGTGTAGAGATGGAGCAAAGTTCCAGATGCAGCCCATGACCCATATTTGCTGGTTGCGTTCGTTCGTTAAAAAGACATTTCAGTTTCAGATAAAAAAAAAAAAACCCATGAACATGAGCTTGGTAATTTTTGATAACTCTCTGTTTTATAAAAGTAGTGAATTTCTGGTCATTGTACATATTGTTTGCATTAAGAGCAGCTTAATGAGGCTTTTGTTTTACTCAGACATGCAGGTAACCTATTCACAAAAAGTCCAAAGTTTTAAAATACAGGACAGCCTTTCTTGAGGAACCACTCTCAAGACATACCACCTGTTGTTTTAGACCACATGCTGACAGTCTCCTAGTTGAATAGTCTTTTTGATAAAACTTTCCATGAACAACCACCTGTCTTATAACACCATATTCTGGTGGCAGAATAGGTGGTCTTTCACGACAGGCTCCACTTTACAAGGTAAAATTTGGTCTCAGACTGGTGTCTTTGTGAATACGATACATGGATTTTTTTTATTTTTTGAGTGATGCTAAAATAAAAATTACTACTTTCAAAACTCTGAATTTTTTATCTTACTAACTTTGACCATGCAAAATTTTCTTTGTCATATCACAGCTGTTGCTTAGATGTATTTTATATCTTTTGGTAAAAAAGTAGCATTTGACTCAATGCCACTGAACGTTCAGACAACTCAAAAGTGGGTGTGACTGGTCTACATGGGAAGGAATGGTTACTCCTCCGTTGCATCTGATGCCACCTCTCAGTTTTCAGAAGTCTATGTTTAAAAGTAGCATTTTACACAAAAGTCCCTGAACCCTTAGATACATTTATACATGTACAGTGGAGGCTCATTAATGCGGACACCTTCGTTCCCAAGCAAATTGTCCGAATAAATGAGGCGTCCAGATTATTGAAACATTCGGATCATAATGTGAAAGGCAATCTGAAAATTTTGTTCCTTAGAAATGTCCTCCAGAAGCATTGCTGTAGTAACACAATATTGATCAACAATCTTTTGTATGTGTTAGTTTTTTTTTAAACTCATGTTTGACTCTCATTTGAGCATGTAAAACAGCCAGCTTTTATTGATGGAGGACTAACTAATTGTATTACATGTAAGAACCACCAGACTTTAGCAAAATAACAATGAAACAGGAATCCACAAATGGACTACAAAATCAAACTGGTAGATAAGATTTTGTTCTTGCACTCTTAACGTCAGGTTTACATGTTCAAATGTGGTCGCTGAATCATCTCTAACAAGTTTGAAGAGAATTTATTTCCCATTTTTTCATCTCAACAGGGCTCGAAATTAGCACTGGTCCGCTGGCCCATGGCCAGTAAATAATCCATTGGGCCAGTAAATTTCTTATCTGAACT
>JACSZP010034787.1:0-10364 GCA_016161895.1 Pinna nobilis
ATATATATATATATATATATATATATATATCGTACCTATTGTATATATATATATATATATATATATATATATATATTATGCATGACTATACAAGTAGATATCACAGGTTTGTATTATTTCATAAAGACAGTCAGCTATTTGAATTATTATTATAGAATTCTAGGGATCACGAATTTACCAAAGAAACGTGCATAATAACAGTAAAAATAATTCATGTGATATGCAGTCAATATTAGAAAGCGCGGGTGTCATGTGTCTGTAGACTATTCCTATCCATACAGGATTGGACAGCAAAACATTAAACTCTAAATCATTGTAAATGTGGGTAGATTAAACCCTCGCCGCTTCAGAGTTACAAATTGTTGTGCGCCTATCATACGCAGAATTTCGGAGCGCTTAAGATACATTCATGGACTTGACTACATGAATGACATTTTGCAACAACACAGCAATAGCAAAATTCACCTTTATACAATTTAAGCTTTCAAGGTTATTTGATCAGAGGTCAAGGTATCATGCATACTTTAAGTATGTGCATCAAAGAAAAATCGTAATCATTGCTCTCTATTAGACGAAAGGAAAATAATGATAACGGAACCAAGTACTTATGCTTATACGTGGTACTAGGTCAGACAGTACGTATTCCCTTGTTTAAATGAACTTGGAATACTTTTATTCCTTTACCTAAATGGTGGCATCGTACAACCAATATTTTCATAGCATTTAAGGAATTATTCACGTCAAAGATACAATATCGTAAAACTGACAACAAAATAGATTGCTAATGCAACATTTAATCGATAAATCTTGGTTATCATCAATATCTCTTGTAATGGCCACTTTAAATCATATAAAATCATTATAGTCAGTAAAATAGTACAGTATTCAAAATATTTACATCATTTAAAATCCCACATAAGAATGCGATATTGAAAGTCAAACAGAAACGGTATTAGGTTGTAAATAGAAAGATAGGAAAACACAGCAACTTCAATGATTGTTTGAAAACATACAAGTGGACCTTATATTTGCGCCTCTTTACATTTGTATGCATGTATTTAGTTTTATAGTCTTATAGGGGAGTGACTGCATCCTAATTGTGAAATTGATAAAGATGAAAAGTTTTAAAGAAAGGTTGGAAAATAAAATGTTACAATTAAACGAGATTTACCCCTAGTATATGTTTAAAATGAGGTAATATTTCCGTCGTAATTTTCTTGCAAATGGCAACTGCGGACAAATACGCATTAATATGGATCAATATAATAATTATATCCGCTCGTGTATTTGTTTTTTCTACAATAGTACATGGACATTTTTGTAATCTTCACATGACCTGAATTCGGAAATAAAAGAAATAAAAAACGTTTGAGAATATTTTATATATTGTGTCTATCGCAGCGTTTTTTTAAATGTCTCCTCAATTCAATTCGTTTTTAAGATTATATTTCGATATGCGTCTCTCAAATTGTATCACAGGTTTTCATTTTAGAGAAAATCGAAGAAGCAGATGGCATAGGTAAGTAAAAATGTAGGCCTATCTGTAAACGAGCTTCCTACACAAATATCTGAATCTCGTTTAGATTGAAATGTGTAAGCGTTATTTTTTTCAGCCATTGTGTGATAAAGATCATCTGAAAACAAAGCTTTCTTCCCATTCACAGTGAAACCTGTATAAAGACTCACGAATTTTGTATTGAAAGCTAATATTTATATATAGGTTTATTTGTACACATGAAAGTAGAAAACACAGGGGGACTTGAAACATTAGTGTTCGCTAAAACACGCTGTATTCTGCAGTACTTTCTCTTATTTGTTCATGCATTATTTTGGCATACAGGAACAGCAAAATGCAAACGATTCCTTTATCCTCCCGTTTATTCTGTCTTTTATATATGTATAGTCGTGTACATGTATATCATAGACATATATCTTAAAACCGAGGAGTGCATATTTTTATGACAAATATATTTCAAAAATTAAAAGTAGGAGTAAGTGTATGGTAATGGTATTGATTTGAGTTAAAATTCTTTCTTTTCCATGCTGTAAAGTGCTCACGTCTTAGAAGTCAACATATCGCGTCTCAACGGCTGAATTATTCGGAAGTCTTGTCCTTTTTATTCAGAAGTCAACATAAGGTGCGGCTTGAAGAATTGGTTAAGCAAAATCAAAAAGAAAAGGTAAAGCTAACAAATATGGGTCGATCTCATAACTCTTATAGAGGAGACAAAATGAAGGGTAGGAGCAAAGAAGGAGTTAGCATTCTCTTGTGGACGGGCCAAACCCCCGATGTGCTCTAGAATTTGATTTGATCAACGGAGTAATCTGTAGTCAAAATTAGTGTTTGAAGACCGGCCTATCTATAAGGGGTGACACACGTCAGACAGCGAAAGTCCCAAACACAGTTTGTACTGGCAAATGAGATCGTTATAACGACCATAGAGTTTGTGGAGTTCTGACTTAAAAGGAGACGATTGAAACCCCAGTAATATTGCATAAGATAATACACTTAGCAAAAATAAAAATTTCAGTGGCAAAAGCAAGCCTGATGCTGCTACTACACGATTAGTGTTCAAGGCGGCAATATGCACAACAAGAAAATGACAACAACAACAACAACAACGCCACCACCAACAAAACAACGAAGGCAGTACACCTCTGCACCTCTGGTAGTATCCTCTGCACCTGTCAGTAGGGATCTTGTCATATCAGTGAATCGTTAGCTTTAGCTTTATTGAGGGTTGTTTATCGATTATATTTACTTTGTGTAACGTTGTAAAAAGATATTAATTACGTAATTTTAATACAAGAAATCTCTTACACGATTTTTGAATTACAGGTACAGCTATAATTCATAAACAATATGATGATATTTCCATATCTCAATATCAGTATCATACAACAACATTTTCTCATCGACAATTAAATGAGAGACAAACTCAATACTTGCATGATGATGATTCATGATTTGAATACAATTTCCTGAACTACGTTCTCAATCTGTGCTTCAACAATTAGATTATACTCGCCTCCAATGATAAAGATTCGTTTTGACTTTCCACGTATTTGAGAAAATTGTTATATAAAAATGTAAAGGTAACGGACAGAGATCGATCACATGATTCTTACAAGAAAAAGCAAAATAAGGAGTTGGGCAAACACGGACCCCTGGATACGCCAGAGGTGGGATCAGATGCCTAGTATAAGTAAGCATCCCCTGTTGACCGGTCACACCCGCCGTGAACCCTATATCTTGATAAGGTAAATGGAGTGATCCGTAGTCAAAATCAGTGTGTAAAACACGGTCTAACAACCGTTATGAAACATGTCAGACAGCATTTGACACCATGTCAGGCAAAAAATCTGTATGCTTGTTTGTTTGTTGAATTGTTGTTTAGCGTTCCACTTAGGAAACATTCACTTACAAGAACGTCACTGTGTGCTCTCAAAGGACAAGACATTTTGCCCATGCTGGGCACTTATGACTATAGAGCAAGGGGGTTCTTTATTTTACCGAACTGTAACACGGAACCTCCATTTTTACTGTCTAATCCGAAAGATAGAGGCAGCCAGCTATAGCATGGTTCGGATACGAACACACAACATCATGATAAGAAAGCGAACACGGTATCAACTAGGCCTCGGTAATCGCACATTTGTATGCATTCCTCACAAATATAATTGAATTTTACTGCCAATGTACGACAACCGCATCGTCCATAAGGTATTGCCGTATACAGCCATGGTACCTGATCACTTTTTGATATTTCAGGGCTTGGAAACCATAAAACTTAAGAATTTTCTTGAGCCTGATAATATTCTCAAGTCCATCTAATACCAAGCTGTAATTGGTCAAAAACCGGGGGTTGAGAAGATTATGAGACTTAAGTTAATTCTTTAGTTTTATGGTGCCCAGCTCAGAAGTCTATGTTTTCGCAAGATTTGTTTCCTGCCTCGTAGACAAAAATGAGTAATTTTAAAATTATACATATGTCTTGACAAACGTCTTGAAATGATCGTCGGGAAGGTGAAGCATCCAGATTATTGGCGTCCGGGTTAATTGGCTCGACTGTATTTGATCCCTAGACCAATAGATTCAAGGTTGAGTATTATGTCAGAAGGTTTTATCTGCTACAAGATCATTACTTACCTAGCGTCTTTCTGTATTTAAACAAAAACCGACGTACCGTGTCACAGAAGGTCACGTTAAAGAACCCTCGCTGCTCTACGGCAAAAACTGCCGACCATAGGCAAAATGTGTCGCCCTTCAAGGACACACGGTGACGTCTCCATATAAATTGGAAGATTGTTGAGTTGGACGTTAAACAACAATGTAACCGAATAAGCCAAATCCTGTATTTAGGGGGGAAAATGCACGGCACGAAATGAATAATTCAAATGTGACCATTATTCGGAACGCTTAACAGAAAGATTTTTACATAAAGAAAAACTTGAGAATAAACTTGACCTAAATACCTAAATTTTCGCATTATGAGGAACTGTAGAATCAACTTTGATTATCGACCTACAATTTAATGTTCATTTTCCCAGATGAATATATTTAGTGCTAATGATTCGGATATATATTTAATGTGTTTATTCTGTGAGTGGATCCGTTTTGTCTGCAAGAATTAGATTCATTTACTTTCTCCTTGGTTTTATTTACAGAAATTGGATAAATTCTGACGGGTTAGTATTGGAGACGATGTCTCCTTAATTCACTGAAAAAAGCAATCGTTAACTGACCAAGTAATAGGGCAATATGGGTGATATAACCGATCGATTGGGGATTCCATTCTTCCTAGGCACCTGATCCCACCTTTAGTATATCAAGGTCTCCACGTTTACACATTTCTTTATTTTTCATTCCATACAGAACTTGTGAGATTGAACGATATTCGTAGCCTTTACAATTCATCCTGTCATAGCTGTATAGTAGTAAAGTTCACGTCTACATATCTAAGAATCAATGATTTTAGTCTCAGTGAGACGGCTAACGGCTATCTTTCATGTCCTTTAAAGTCATGCGCATATCTAAAGGGGTCCGGGTCCCCCTATGACTTTTAAAAGGATGACTTTTTCTACCCACATTACAACCTTTACATTTCATCTAGACGTAGTGTAAACTGCTCGTCTACAGACCTGGGGATCAATGATCTGAGTCTCAGTTATCTTTTCCTGTCCTTTTTATTCAATGTGCATATCTAGAGGGGAACAGGGGGCCCGACCCCCTCCCCAGACTTTGGAAAATATATGCAATGATATGTAGATATATATATTATATATGATTCATGGTCAATAATGCCTAGATGCTCATTCTAGGAAGGCTGATTTTTTTCTTGTCACAAGTTCGCCTCCACCCCCCTAGAAAACCCTGAATCCGCGCATGTATTTGTAAAAATGTTCATCATTCAAAATGTGATATGATCTTATATTGATTCTTTCAGTGATAACAAGTTAAATTTCAACATGTTTACTTAACCGGAGGGTTACGTAATACTAAAAGAGTCATCTAAACTTAAAGTACAAGCTAACCCGTGTGTTTTACAGTTTGATTTGTCATCTGTTCAATTCAAAGCTTTTTGCAATACATTAAACTGAAGGAAAAATAAAATTGGATTATGTAATCATGTCTCGTACATTACAGAGACGTCGTTCTTTTATTTTTGCTTTTTTATAAATCATTGTGATATCCATATTTGACAGTAAACTATTAAATAACGGAATCAATCTGTGGCCAAGAACTCCCTCCGTACACCTGGTCTCATTCGACCAACAACAGATGTTGATCTGGATGTTGCAGTTTACATAAAACGTGGGCAAATAAGTTTTTATTGTCATCACTTCGCGTCCTTCGTCGTCGCGGTCGTCGCGGTCGTTAACTTTATTACAATAATCTTCTCCTCTGAAACCACTGGAGCATTTTGAGCCAATCAGGTCAGATTGGTCCTTGGTGGTCCCCTTTCAAAATTGTGTCAGGCATCCCCATCCATCATCCAAGAGAGCCACCAATGCTAAAATAAATGTTTGAATGGCGGTTACTTCTTTATTTAAAGTCAGAATATTTTTAAATTTGGTATGTAGAACTGCAGTTATGAGCTGTTCGAATCATATTACGGGTTTTATTTGAACCTTGAACATTTGTTTATTCTGATATTTTATGCAAACTAGGCATACTTATTAAAAAAAAATTCAAAATTGTTCTTGTTAGAAACACGACGACCAATAATAAAAAACTTTTACAGATTAATCCATATGTCATCTCCTCTAAATATTGTGCCCGGTATCCCAACTCTCCATCCAAGATAACCACCATTGCTAAAAATAGAAATTTCAAATGGGTTTAACTACTTAATATAAAGTCAGATATTTTTTTTTCGAATTTTGTGTTTGAGCTGCAGATATGACCGTATAACTACATATAAGAGGTTTTTAAATAGGCCTTGAAATGTTGTCAATTCTGACCGGTTATGTAAATTAGGTTTGCAAGAATATGCAAAATATAGTTAAAAATCTGTTTGTCAGAAACAAGAAGCCCAATTCTCCTAAATAACTAGAATTCTTCAATAACTTTACCAGGTGAGCAATTCAGGGTATTTAAAGCCTCTAGCTTGTAGTTGCATCAAGGATTTTAAAGCTTGACGAAGATTAAAAGATTCCTATTCACATCATTTCTTAAATTGCCACGAATTTTACTAGATGATAAGACAGGAATATTATTTGTTCAATTATCCGAGCTATGAAACCCCCCTCCCCCAAAAAAGAAAAAAAAATCATTCTATTTTATTGTGAATGGCGCAAAGTAAATTTCAGGAGTAAAAGTTAAACTGTTTAAGTTGGATGAATAAATCATGCATGAAAAACAGTAGTAAAATACATGCATTTTCTTTTATCCAAAAGAAAAGTTTCATTTCGAATCATTTTTAATCATCTGTTCATGCTCTCTAAAATTCTTAAAAATATCCCCATTCATACTTCTTTGCCTTGTAGAAAAGATGTTTTACAAAGAAAACAAAGGAACCTTTATCGTTTGTGGTGTGTTGTCTTGTGCGATTTTATCTTATTGTTACGTGCAATTGTATACAGTTGAGGGGGAAACCCCCGGCTATAGGTTGCGGGATGATATTCTTCAACGTGACCATTTACAATGACTACATTTAGACAGTAAGATCAGGAGCATATGACTTTTTTCAACCGAAATAGACGTTTTACCGAACTTTAAATTTTCATGGAACATTTGCGACGGGTGCGGCATGCCAACGGGAACGCTGACTCCTTCTGGACACCTGGTCCCATCCCGAAAGGGATATGCGTTGAGACGTTCATTATCCTAGACTTGTTATGTTTTAAGACTTCGTTTTTTTAATACCCCTCGGTACCTCTTCAATTTTACTTTTGACCAACCATCTCACAATCTTGATATAGCAGTTTTTGCTTCATAAAAAAGAATCAACCCCTCTCGAATTGAAGCAGAGGGCATACATCGTATGATTTCAATCGTGATCTTGTGTTCAATCGTCTACCAATATTACCTCCACAAACACAGTGTTGCTCTCGTTTTGTTGTAAAGCATCTTTCTTTTGGAATTTTAACCTGTACGGAGACGTCATCGGCTATCGGTAAAGGGGCACTATATTTTTCTATGGTCTGCACCTACGGTTATTGGGCAATGGAAGCACTTTGATATGTGTACATCTACCATAACATAGAACTTTATACTTACTGTCTGAATGAACCTGTCTGAATCTGAATGATGGGAAAAGTCAGCCGCCTTTACCTAGCGGTCTTGAACCCTCAATCTGAAGCATAACCTGCTGGCACAGGACCACAACGGGTCGTACACAAACAAGCAAAACTTATGCAATAACATTTTAAGGTGAATTATGTTGTTTTGGACCAAATTGCACATTTACAAAAAACCAAACTTTAAAAGTGATATTTCAGATTTCCATTTGCATATTGTGTAGATAATGGAACATTTTATACCGTCATCCGCTTCTTACAATAGTATCGTTGGCATTTCATTAAGTTTGTCAACTGTATAAATTCATACATGCTGCTTTGGTGATATGAAATTTAGATTTCATATTACATTCTCTCCTGCATAAAATGTGCGTGTGTAAAAAAACAAAAATAAAAGTTTACAAAATCGATTCCCATTCGCAAAACAGAAAGAGGCAATAGAATCGCGGAAATTAATATGCAAAACCAATTTAATTTTATTGCTAACCAAGCAGTTTGAAATGAGAAAAACTATCTGCATATTTTACGCTTTAATAACGATTTCTCATAAAAGAGAACATTGATAAGATGTTAAAATGAGGTACTACTAAAATAAAATTTAAGAAGTATCGAAGAATAACGAAAGTCTAAGTCTTATTAACAACAACAAGCCTAGACAAATAACTGTCTCAACGTGGAAAACAAATACAAATCCCTGAGGGTATGGAAGCAGGTGTACGGAAGGAGTCATCGTCTCGTCCCCGGTTGGCATACCAGACCCGTTACAAATGTTCAATGGAAACCCAACGAGTTCGGTAAAATGTCGATTTCGTTGAAAAAGACATGTGCTAAGTGAATATTAGAGTTTTCCATGTTTTATATAATACAAGTTGTGGACAATATTATTACAATGGTAAATCAGTAATAAATCCAGGGAATGAGACCAGATCTCCGGCACGAGTCAGCGTTGCTTTGTAACATGCCACAATTATCCAATGGGAACTCGCAAGTTAAATGACAAGTTGAAATTTAGTGGTCAAATTCGGTGAAATGGTAGTGAACTAGTTTTAGATCTGATCAGGGCCCAGTTGTTCATCAGCTGGTTAAATTTTACCCTCGGTTAAACTTAACCAAGGTTCGAAATAAAGCTTACAAATAAATTCTGTTTGCAATCAATTTCATGATTAAGGTCAAATTGAAACTTTGTTGAGACAATCTATCAAATTTTGTAAATTTTTCGAAACTCTGGCGCATTATTACATTATTTCTACAAGTCTCGGTCATATTCAAGCAGTGCTTAAATTAAACCCACTGTTAAATAACTGGGCGCTGGAGCATTAGGAAAGTATATACATGTACTGCCCAAACAAGGAGAGAAATGGCGGATCCCTAATCGGATAGAAGCATGTACATGTGGATTTAAATGAAAGTAGACGTATCGTTTGTCGGTACCAATATTGAGATTGATAAAAGAATATCACATTGCCGATCGTATATGTATTTCTAGTTTTTTGATGAATTATCATATGTAAATGATTCTTTCTACTATAAAGGCAAGGACCACCTAATAATGTGTTTACCGATACACCGCCTCACAGTAGATGATGCTTCGTTCAAAATTCCTCATTGGCCAGACACCCAACGCGAAAAACTTAGGTAAAATTTTGAATCCTTTGACCAATATTTCCGACGTCTCCACATTTGTGCAATTTTCTTAAATAACACATTAGACAAATGCACAACGCCATTTAATAGAAAAATGTGCCGAAAAGTGTTTGACGGTCAGATCTATTCTTGGAATTACAGTGTTATAAACTGGGTTGATATTGATCAACAATATGACTGATTTGCAACTTTTACATTTTGTGACAAATTGTGACATTCATTCAAACGTGGAGGTGGTTTGATCCCTTAATTTCAACTGTGCCGTGTGACGATTCCTCTTTTTTTCTTTATTTCATGTAAAAATGACTGAAGTCACAGCGAATACGATTTATCAAAAACATCCATGATATCTGATTCCGCCTCTGAATACTCACAGGTCTGTAGCTTTGCAATAATCATTGTTATTTTCTTCCGATGAGTTATCGTGCCTTTCATCGCTTCGTTTCGCTTCCGTCATCTAGTTTAGTTTAGTCAAGCGGATTGGTTGTTTGTGTCGTTGTTTAACGTTCCAGTCAAGAATCTCTCACTTATTTGGGAACGTTGTTGTATGCAGGTAGATGCCTATGCTCGACATTGGTGGCTTATGAATGCAGTGAGAGTTATTTCATGTACCGACACCTACTGTGATATTAGACCTCAGTTTTTCCTGTATCATCCGGGGAACAGGAAAGCAAGATGGATATGAAGTATGAATTGGAAACCACAACCTGGTGAGCAGAAGGCGAACCAGCCTCGACAAATCTCATTAAATGAGGAGAATGTCATAATAGATAATAACATTTCTATCCTTTCCGCTTGTGATATTTTCTTCCACGTAATTAGCATTAACATGATAATTCCATTTTATTATTGCGTCATCTCATGTTTCTTAAACAATTCATTTGTCCGTACAGCTTTTGCTAAACGACTCTATTGATAGTTCATTCTTACCGCTTCATGTTGTAATAAGATTGCAATATAAAGTACATTTAGCATTT
>JACSZP010034796.1:0-11447 GCA_016161895.1 Pinna nobilis
CTGTGACATGGGAGAGCAGATTAGGACAGAAATAGCCTGTTGATACCTACTGTGACATGGGAGAGCAGATTAGGACAGAAATAGCCTGTTGATACCTACTGTGACATGGGAGAGCAGATTAGGACAGAAATAGCCTGTTGATGCCTACTGTGACATGGGAGAGCAGATTAGGACAGAAATAGCCTGTTGATACCTACTGTGACATGGGAGAGTAGATTAGGACAGAAATAGCCTGTTGATACCTACTGTGACATGGGAGAGCAGATTAGGACAGAAATAGCCTGTTGATACCTACTGTGACATGGGAGAGTAGATTAGGACAGAAATAGCCTGTTGACTATGACACGGGGATCTGAACCCACAAGCTCATTATTTAAGCTAACTACAACACAAAACTATCATTGCTCTCCAGCTTGCCAATAGGAGACAAATAAGGTTTCTATGGAAAGATATGCACAGTAAAACATTTACCTTTTTATCAGTTGCCAGTGGTGAAATCAATTTCAAGCATGAAGAAACTGCTTATCTGTGGTCATGATGTCTCATGAACCAAAATGCCAGGGCAAATTACCTTGTCTAAATTAAGTAGTAAACTTAGATGAGAAGCTGTTGACCTCCCACTTGACTTCCTGTGTATAATGTTGCATCTCAAGTACTGTCTGAGACTTCATTATTCCTCCATCAAATCATTCATGGTTAATGGTTCAAGAGACAATTCTGGTTCCATGATAGGACACTCTTCTACAAAAAAAAACCTGGGCGTCCACAATTAAATCTCCGGGGGGGGAGGGGAGGTGTTCCTGTCATGAGGTCCCATGGTACAATAGATGTTCCATGTTAAAATCCCTCATTGTTCAGTGCAGAGTATAGCAACCATTTGAAGTCCTACTGGTATATCATGATATTTTCAGTTGAACAAAAGTAGGATGTTAAACAAAAACACATCAATGACATCGCAATGTTGCAGTTGTGCTTACATGTAGACAGATTTATATAGTATTGTAGAATAATAAAAGCATAGCAAATTCAAGGTTACATGTAATGGTGAAGTGTAGTGTTGTCTTAGATACTACAAAAGAAAACAGAAAAAGAAAAAGAGTGCTTCAAGTGCTTCTTGGAATTTATGTTCTTTTCAATGGTATATTTGACATTTTATGGTCTTTGAGGTTAGTATACAAGAGCTAGTCAAGAATAGGTCAGTCTATATGTGCATACGAGACAAAGCCTGATTATGGCTAAGTTTGTAGTGCCACACTCAGCTTGATTATGGCTAAGTTTGTAGTGCCACACTCAGCTTGATTATGGCTAAGTTTGTAGTGCCACACTCAGCTTGATTATGGCTAAGTTTGTAGTGCCACACTCAGCTTGATTATGGCTAAGTTTGTAGTGCCACACTCAGATGCAACATCAAAGGGTCCCTAGTTCTACGTCACCTGAAGGGTCCCTAGTTCTACGTCACCTGAAGGGTCCCTAGTTCTACGTCACCTGAAGGGTCCCTAGTTCTAAGGCACCCGAAGGGTCCCTAGTTCTATGTCACCTGAAGGGTCCCTAGTTCTACGTCACCTGACCACAAGGACTGTTTTATATTTCTACAGGAGATTCTCAAGTGTGTTGACAACAAAGCTGATTAGAATAAGCACAGAGCCCTATTGCCATAGTATATGCCTTCTGAATTGCTTTTCACGCTTAGGTACATGTAGAAGGATTTGCACCTGGAGTTACCTTGAAGTTTATTCTATGTGCAATTCTTCATTACTGATTAACTGTTGACCCACTTTTGAAATGAATATCCATATTTGTACATGTGTTACTGTGACCTTTGTTATACATCTTTCCACCAAATGTAACAGTGACCTCTATTCTAAATAAAGGATTATACATGCTGACATGCTTTTACTTCACACATATGTACAACAGACTTTCTCTGACACTTAACACTGTAGATACGTCATACATTTTTTTCTTACTAATTGTACATGTATATGTCATATAGTTTTTGTTTCTTTAAGAGTACATACTTGGTGTTTGCAGATACCTCAGAGCAATTCTCTCTGTGGTTTTGCAGGTTCTCATAATTTCTTTTTCGGTTTCACTATCTAATTCCTTGACACAGATCTGTACGAATCGAATCCCCTACAAGATAGCAGAAGGAATCATGTACCTATTTTATCTCAGCAGATACATAGTTTTTGGTGGTTTTACATTGATGGGGTCTGTAGAAGGAAATGTAGCCTCTGATACTGTAGATAAGTCAGAAATGCCATATCCAAAGTATGTACAACAACCACTTTATATACACATTCTTATTCACCTGCCAGATGGCGCTGACGCTTTTGTGAATGAACTTTCTTTAACGCCTGCAGATGCTGGATGAAGGTCATCTGTAGTTTATGACCTGGATGTAAGTCATGACCTACATTACATATTCCCTGTTAACAGCCATGTTACTCCTGAAATCTGATTCTGGTGGTAGGAAGACCCGATAATGGCTTAATCCATACAAATAATGAAAACTAAAGAGTGGCCCGCTCTGAAATCAATTAACCATGTAAAACGATCTCCTATGAAATTGATTTTATCCTCAATATCATAAACGACTGGTTTCTCTGACATGGTCATTATACGATTAACTTTAATTTAATTTTGTAAGTAGCCTTCAATGTTGACCTATGCTAATCATCTGTTTAGTTAATACAGTCGAATCTTGAAAACTCGAACGTCGTTCTCTCGAAGTTCTCGATCTCTCGAAGTAAAGCTACTAAATTACTAATACGAGTAATAGCGTTCAGCTGGATAGTAATCGTATTTTTGAAAACTCAAAGTCTCTAAAACTCGAAGTTTATCAGCGGTCCCGAGGACTTTGAGTTTTCAAGATTCAACTGTAACTGAAAGGAAGTTCAGTTCTACTGTAGTTTTAAGTTTATTTGAACATGTATTTTACTTCACTTCCTGCCATTTATCTAGTGGTAGATGCTCAATGTAGTACATGTACATTACATACATGTATATAGCTTTACCTTACATGAACATTGTTTATGTTTTATTTTCATTTGAAGAAAGATTTTAATTTACTTTTTTACACATATGCATGGTGTGGGGCTTTGTATGTAAGATTCATCTCTTTGAAGAATTTTCTCAGTTTGACTGTAATTATTGATGCAGAAACTCAGTTTTCTGTTTCTTTAGTTTTGATATAGTAGAACCTGTCTTGAGAGATCATCCTTTCTGCCACGGAAAAGTGGTCTCCAGAGACAGGTGGTCTCTCATGACAAATTTTATTTATTTATTTGTCTCATGACAAGTTTTGTTTTGATTATTTAAATTGATGTTTTCTTATACATGTAAGGTCAGGTCTCTCAAGACAGTGGTCTGTAAAAACAGGTTCTACTGTGTGTATAAGAACATATTAGACATTAAAGACTCCAAAAATTTGGATGAGGTAGTCAATACATGTAATTCAAGTTCCCTTAAAGAGAATGGTGGGTGATATTGCAGAGCGTGATTCCATATAGCTATGTAGCTTCTCGTCAGTGCTATATTGATGCTTTCATAAGATAAATGATATGATGTTGAAGGAGATTCTATAAATATTAGATTAATAGAAATTAAAACCAAAAGCAAAAGGGTTATCTGTAAGATGGTCAGACGAGATATTCCATGCATATAGTTGTAGTTTGTAATTAAAAGCGAAAGATACATGTATACATGAACTTAAACAGCTGTGGCTAGGTCAGCCATGCCAGGATGTTGTCCACATTCCAAGAGAATTACACTTGCTCCCAGAACATCAAAGAGTAGAAAAAACGAACAACATGAATATTCAGTGAAATCCGATCACTATCTGGATTAATTTACAAATATCTGGATACAAATTATCTGGATCCCTCTCTATCTAGATTGTAGGAATATAGTTTCTCAAACTGTATTTACCATTTTGAGAGGTAGCTGGCCTCAGTAGTCAAGATGCTTCATTTCTCTGAACAATTTGCATGGAAACTAAAGTGCCAAAAGCAAGGGTCTAGAGGGTGTGTCAGGGCTTCTGAATTCTGAAAGTATAGACTATATATGACCATTGGTCAATAATGCTTAGATGTTCCTTTTTTTTTTAGTTGATTTTTTCTTGCCACAAGTTTTACTTGTCCTGGAACTGTGCATTCTGACACTTTAGCTTCAAATGCCCGGGACTTAGGAAAAGGAATAATTACTGGGTACATGTATTACCTAATCTAATGGCACCTTTATCAAATTACCATATAGAAAGACTAAGGATTAGGTGATGTGCCTACATGATCTGAGAATAAAGGGCCTTATATGTACATTATAGGTCCACATGTATAATTGTTAGGCATGCTTCTTTTTCTTACCATTAGTATGTAGTATGTAAGTTGGAGTCCTTGTAATTCCCTGGTACAGTCACATCTCCATCTGTTTATACTCCAAAGGTTTATCAGGTTAACCAGAAGTCAGTAGTGATATAACTTCTATGTGTACCCAATAAAAATAAGGTATGCACAAGCCAAGTGAGTAGGCCACAACAGAACATGTGCGTGCACCCAATACAGTTTCACCTAAAAATCCATACTATACAGGTACAACTGTAGCCCTTTCTTGGAGATCCACAATTCAGGTACATGCATGTACATATCCACAAACACCAGCAGAAGAAAATATCAAAAGTTCTCAGTCAATGACTATGAAACTAACACAGTCTGTTTTAGTGTCCTGGTATATATAGGGCTGTCTCTGAGAATAAATTGACTGTATAGGTACATATGTATAACATTGACTGGTATAGACAGGAGAACTAGTAACAATCAAAAGTTGTATACAGCTAGATCTTCATCCCACCATATATGTACACCTTACACAGTATTTCCTATAGTGTCCCACTATATAGAGCTCCTCTCCTAGATGTTCACAGTAAAGGTATTTTACACATCAATACAGCAGTGAGTGCTGCTACATGTGTGAGGCATCAGCTGCTGTAGTCACTGGTGTTAGTATACTCTGATACTGCAGACTAACAGGAGACAGATAAAGATAGGTCTCCCAGTAAAACAGACCCTCATACATGTACTACTGTGTGATAATGAGGCACTCCATCAGTTAGTGGGCTATATAGATACTCTTATGATTGGCACTAACTATTGATATCTATAGTGCCGCTACTAGTGTTGGCTAATGCATGTACTTGTTGTTATAACATGCAGGAGTGAGTGTGTACAGAGGAACTTGGTCAGAGATCAGTTACAGTTAATGATTACTCTCTACTCCTCCAGACTATAGGAATAATAAGAGATGTTAGTCTACATAACAATGCCTAGCAATAGACTGAGGCACTAATGATGCAAGTGTGCATATAAGAAAACAGAAAAGATATGCAAACAGGTTCCCTGTTAAGTAAGAAATATTACAGACTTACTGTGAAAATGGATGTTGTGATAAATATAGAACAGATGTTGTGATAACTGTGTGGTGCTGATAAGGGACAAATACATGTAAATGTTTATATAACACATAATATATAGTAATGCTCCTGCAAGTGCAGCTCTACCAGATATAAAGGCTATAGATGCTATCTATACAATGTATATACAAGAATATGTCTCCCTGTGAAGTCTGTTATTTTAATATTGCTCATGGAACAATTTCTAAGTGGTTTCAGGTATTAGATTTTCAAGTTTAGTGACTCACTGAATTATACAACTACCTGTCTTGTGTGACCTAAATCTAGGCCTTCCAAAGTTACAAATCACTAAATCAAGAGAGCACCTGCTATATCTGACCTATGGAGAGTCTCTTGTAACAATACATGTTAGACTGTATTTGATGAATTGGACTCTCTTTAGATTCTATGGAGCAAAGTACAGTATAGGCATCCTGACTCCATAATAGAAGGTCTACCTGAATGTAGACTGTGAGGTCAGGGGTATGAATACCAGTTAAGACATTTGCATGGCTTTTTTTGTCCTTCTGAGGTTCCAGTAAATGTTGGCATGTCCCTTTACCTCTCAGTGGCTGAATATGCCAAAAGGCCCATCATAGGGTGAAGTGTAAATGGTAAATGACATACTCGAACACTGCTCTCTAAGCATTTTCTGTAAATATAGTTTCTGCATTTATTTCAAAAGTTGGATTCATTATAAATTGAAAATTCTAGAGAGCAGAGTATATTTTTGAAAAAAAATTGTAGTAAAAAATCAAAGAACATGTATCCAAATATGTTTTGCATTCCCTCTGTACATTTAACTTTTGTGGTTTCAATACAGCTTAAGCTTTCATCTTTGGTAGTAAGTCATTTACATATCTACCACTATATCCTAATATTTAGTATATCATGTACAATTAGACTTACGTGTATTCTACATGTATGACACAATTACTTAATATGGCCACTATTTTGTAACAGTAACAAACATTATGTTTCAACAATCTTAAGTATGATATTGACATGCTCAGCCACTTATACTTTTATTGCCCACATTAGCTTTAGACAGATGCGTATTTGTTTTAACATAAGTCTCTCTCAACTACATATACATATCTAACATCAAAACATCCATTTCAAATGGGGAAAATACACAGCTGATGCCTGTTTGTACATAATTAACCCACAGTATCTGAAAACATCAGATAATGTTATGGAAGTTATGAACAGTCAAGAAATACAAGATTTGAAAAAGCTTTCATTAGCTTCAATATAGAACCCAGAATCATTTAGTTTCACTTTTTCTCTTAGTCATAAACATAAGAAATTGATTCCAGTTCAAGTAATGAAAAAAGAGAAAATATTAGGGGGGAAATGGAAGGCTAGAAACATTAAAGGATATTGGATATGTTTTCTGTATTAAACATGAATGCGTATACCCATACATGACAATAGTTAAGGGGCACCTTGCATTGGAATGACAGATGAGATTACATGTTCAAAAGAAGCAACTCATTTGTCTTAACAATTAGCAGTAATATGAAGCATTATTAGTCAGCGGTTGCAGTTATCAGTAAATGAATGCAACAGCAATTAATCTGCTTCATATCACTCAAATGGTGATCTGAAATGAAACAAGGGGATGTGTATTTGAATGCTTAATGCTCCATATTGTAACAATGTATCTTTCTACACACTGATTTTAAGAACTTCTTAGTTTTGAGTTTATGATCTGAGCCTTAGGAGGATATGAGTCATGTCAGATCCCTGTGCTATACATTGAGGGTGTAATCTTCAGGAAGTGAATGGCTATGGACGTTATCTTCATCATTAGGATTGATTTTCATTTAATATGCCTGGTGGAGTAATAAAATAATGATATAATATAATTCTGGTCAGAGAGACTGTTATGTATTGGTTAATGACTCATTTCTATGAAAGATGACCCTTTTACTGATTTTTTAATGACAAAGGCTTCTTAGTTTTATATGATGGTTAGCACTAAATTTCACTATTTTTGTCAGATACCTAAATGAAAAGTTTCACCTGGTATTATACATGTATTTACAGCAAAAATATTTTAAATCAAATTAACACTCTTTACTTTAGTCTTATCATTTTATATTTTAATTTGTTTAATTTATAATTTTTAAAAATGGTGTAAGGTTAGCCGACGAACCACAAATAAACTGTAAAGCTCACACCTTTAGATGTGCAGACTTGCAAACCTTGACAATTTTTCTTGGGGTGAGGGATTTTATTCTAATGTAAGAGACTCTATATTCTTAAAAAAATTAATAGAAAAAATTGAATAATTTACGGAAGAGGAAAATATAAAATTTTACTCAGAAAATAGGGCATCTCCCTTTTTATGGGTGATACTTGGTAAATATGCATGTGTGATTATGTACATGTACCTTTTATGAATTTCAAGTGAATTTCAGAATTATCCAGATTCTAAGAATTGTTTTGCAGGGATTTTTTACAAAAACAACCTGCACCTACTCAGTAAATTTCGAAATTTCAGAGAAAGTATTGAGATAGTGCAGATGTCTTACATGTATGTTAACTGTTCCTGTTTGTCTTATCAGCTTTTTGCACTACAACAGGATGCAAATCTCAGGCAGTATTTAAGCTCATGAAATTGGTCATACATGTATGTTTTGGAATTAGATCTTATTTGTGTTCCGGGGTTTTTAAGTTTGATCTTCCACAAGTACAAACATATCCAAGTTCATATTCTATGGAGTTAAATGTTTTTTTTGCAGAATTTTGCTCCTTGGACTAAAAATTTAATAGAATTCAGCATTCAGCATTTATGTTGCTCTGATGTCTCCAGATGAGATGGAAAACCGTACATTAAGGTACATGGTATTGGATTATTTTTTTTATTTTTTTTTTATTTGTTTATTGTTTTGTTTTGTTTTTTAATTCATCATTGCATATCAAAATGTACAAATTGTACCTTTGTATGTTGTTGTTGTTGTTTAACATCCAATTCAAGAACCTTTCACTCATATGGAGACGTCACCGTGTGCCGGTGAAGGGCAACACATTTTGCCTATGCTCAACATTGCTGGCCGTACAGCAGGGAGGGTTCTTTAACATGCCAACACCTAATGTGACACAGGGACCTCGGTTTTTACTGTCTCATCCAAAAGACAGGGACAGCCAACCGTGGAGTGGCTCTGCGGGATTCCAACCCCAGACCCTTCAATCACACTAAGCACTCGGCCACAAAGGCCTCTTTGTATGCAATGCTTATAAATCTGAAAGAGATTCAAGTGAATAAGTGCATCAATACAAAGTCATGGAATGATCTGGTCAAGGTTTCTGAGCTGTTTCAATTCTGCAATGAAACTTGAATTCTGAAATGACTCAATCCTGAGTCTCAGTACAGCTTCACTAGTGAGTAATGAGTCATATGCTCCAAAAGCTTTCATATACTCGGGTCAAAAACACAGCTGACACTTACTTTGTTGAATTTTTACATCAAAAATGTAGCATAATTCTGTTGTTTAAATATTAGATTTGTAATTAAGTATTATCAGAACAAAGAAATCTAGCTTTCCTGAGCATAAATCATTATTGGCTATGGTGCTTATCAATTCAATATTGACTCATGTCTTTATTCTTTCATTTAATGTATTTTTCAAACAAAGGAATTAAATTTTGTGCTGTCCTATTGGACATTGATGGGACCTCTACCTGAATATGATTACTCATCGGAACACGAAGCTTGTGCCACTTCCGATGTCATGAATCATGTCATAACGACTCTCATAGTTCTAAAGGAAATCTAAATATAGTAACATTATTTCAGTTAATTATTGAACATCAGCATTTTTCATTTCTGATACCTGCACATTTGCATAATTTCTATTTACATAGTTGAGCATTCTATCTTTTGTGGCAAAAGTTATCTCCAAAGGTTTAATTGACTTTGGTTTTAAGTCGAAATTGAAAGAGGATTTTAGTTACAATACAAATTTGCGATATTCGTACAGGTGTTAAATTTAATATGGAGGGAACAGGTAGCAACACTTTGGGATGACAATCTAATGCAAATACCTGTTTGCACAACCTAGGTGCAAATTAAAATTTTAAGAGTAAAATAACATTTGCACAGAGAGTCACTTGATTAGAAAAATGTGATTAAAAAGCAAACTGGTTAAACTGTTAATGCACGGTGTGGAAATTGAATTCTGCAAAATGAATTATTTACAAGCCTTTGTGAAATATCAGTAAACATAATATCACTTTTCACATTAAAATTCATGGCAGATTTGATCATCTATTGAGGCCAAACAAATTTTGCTTTGTTTTTGTTTCAGTTGGGTTGTACCAGTTGATTGCATATGAATGGTAAGATCTCACTGTTAATGCCACCTATCTGACTAAAGCTTAACTTGGTCTGCAGATATATGTGACCTTCAAAGTGAGATTAAAATACTCTGGGATATTGATAAATAGACTAAATATTGATGGTCTTTCTGGAGTGGTTGTTCCTTACTTTAGATGGTCTTTTGGTGAGGTTCCAGTGTACATGAAATGTAAGATGAATCACTAGGCTTTGACTAATGGCTTTCAGATAATGTGCTTGTATGAAGGTCGGATGGTCAAGGGCTGAGTCTATCCTTTCCATATTGCCTGAATACAGAAATGGAAAGTATGGTTAACTTCTGATTGTGAGGTCATGAGTTTAAATCTGTGCTGTGACGTTGGCTGGCTTTTCTGTTCTTTGAATTATACAGTCACATTCATGATCTTGTATCACAGATGATTTTCGCACATTAAAGAACCATCATTGCCCAATGGCCATAAGTGTCAATCATAGGCAAAAAACATAGCTATTATTCCCCAGCATAATGTTGATGTGTCTACATGTGTATAAGTGAAAGATTTTTCTTTGAGATGTCAAACAACAATACAACCAACCAACCTTAGTATCTCATACAATTATCTCCTCCTGCATCACCTGACCCTACCACAATGTAACTGAAGTATTGTCTTCATTTTCACTTTAACATCTTTTTATTCTGAAATCTCTTGTCTGATAACATGTCTTGATCCTCCTAAGTACAATGTATAGCTCTACTGTAAAATATTGGCCCCATGTACAGCTCTACAGTAAAATATTGGCCCCATGTACAGCTCTACTGTAAATTATTGGCCCCATGTACAGCTCCACTGTAAAATACTGGCCCCATGTACAGCTTTTACATCTAGAATCATCAGCACATTTTTGATTAGTGTATAATAGATGAGTCAGATGACAGAAACAAGGATACATCTTCCTGATAACTTGTTCTCACCTTGGATACATTAATAATGTGAATTATCAGATGATGTATTCCCAATATTGCCACAATTCTTTGTGAGACTGACCATATGGATGTCACCTTGTACCTAAACACCAGCTATATCATGTCTACTGGAACATATACTGCCTGTCTGATGACCTCATTAACAAACTCTTCTGGGAATATAGAGGAATCAGTCTCATGACAGAGCTTGTAATTAAGGTCCCTTATACTGTGCAGACAAAGGGTATAGGCTTATTCCTCTATATTCAGTCTATAAACTTAATTTTTATTACACCTTTTAAGGCCAATTATTTATCTTTTGTTGCTCAGCTCACAAACTTTCGAAAAGTTCACAGCAGAGGAAGCATTAACTCTGTCCATGTACGTATTACCTCTGTTTATGTCATGTAAAAATGTATTGTACCCTTTATTATAATAACTTACCTATTTATCTGGTTATGTTTGTTTAATTTTTGTTTTTTTTTCAAATCTCCTTTAAATGTTCGTTTGTGATGTCAGTTGTTCTGATTGTGTATGTAGTACTTTTTCTTTTTTTTTCTATGTTTGTGTTGGTTTTTGTTTATTTTTATTTGTCCCAGACAAAAAGCTACTGGACAAGTCTATTATCTGCCTGCGTGTCTGACAGCTATATAGGTACAATTAATTTTTTTTGTATTTATATCCTCCCCGATAATATAGATGGTACAGTTTAA
>JACSZP010034805.1:0-12175 GCA_016161895.1 Pinna nobilis
CTCGGCACTGCTGGCCGTAGAGCAGGGAGGGTTCTTTAACGTAAACGTAACACCTACTGTGACACGGGACCTCGGTTTTTACTGTCTCATCCGAAGGACAGGGACGGCCAACCGCGGAGTGGCGCTTACGTGGCTCGAACCCGAGTCTTGTATGTATATTTGTAGCCGAACTCATTCAACAATGCGGATATAACGTAGCCCTTTGTTGAATGACGTCAGCTACACGCAACGGCTCATTGCGGCTACCACATTGAACACACTCCAGAGCTTTTTTGTATCATAATACAGAAGCCACTTCCTCTTAACTAGGGGTCACTTCCTATTAACTAGGGATCACTTCCTGTTAACTAGGGGCCACTCCCTAATAACTGTGTTGTTAGACCTGAACTTTTCTGTACAATAATGCAAAATGTATTTCCTGTTTCTTTTTTAGGGTAACATTAAAGCAAAAGAGGAACTTCCAGATAACACTACAGTCTTTTCCGATAGCGTCCCCAATACCAATTCCGGAAACTATGGTCACCGAGTGACGTCAGAGGTTGGAGTAACAATGCAAAATCTAGAGAAGCAATTTTTTGGCGGCCAACGTAAACGGAAATTAGGCAACGATTTAGTATGCTATTGATGAAATGTGACGTGTCCTAGCTGAAGAATCTAGAATTAACTGTTTAGATTCCGGATTAAACTAATTTGATTTTTTTCTATTTCTTTTTTCTCAATATTCTGTGATACATACCAACCATTTGTTTTATTCAAATTTAAGTTTTTGTCGAAAGAATACGGGCCTGTGATATATAAGTACAGAAGTATCTATGTTACCGCTATATCCCATGTAACTCAGTATCCTTTAATATTATTTTAGTTTTGTATAAGTTATCAATTTGCATCGTATATTTTCCTGTCAAATCTAAGGCCCCTGAAAAGATATTTCTTGGCTACATTAAATTTCTCATGAACATCAACATATTGGACCGACCTAAGCTATTTCGTAAACCGTAATCTGTCATCAGAGTGAGAAGTTCTGAAATAACCGAGTTACTTTTGGTCGAGTTGTTTATAGATCGAGTCGTTTGAAACGTCTATCATTAATATTGTTTTTGCTAAAATGAAATCTCAAAGATGCCAAATTATCAAATGACGGGAATTATAGTTAATTTCACGTTAAAGTCATGGATCGCAATTTTCTGAATCAATTATGTATAAGAAGATTCTTGTTTAATTTCTTTTCTTTTATTTTTGGATATTCACACATGATAAATGTGTTGATTTTATTGTTCTTATTAACATACATATTTGCTACTTCACATCTCCCTACCTCAAAAATTGAATTTTTGCAATTGTTTGGTACACACATTTTGTTTGGAAAGGCTACGATTATTAAACACTTTTCATGTAGGATTTTTTTTTATCGCTTTGTGATATGATTGTTCCAATTTCATCCAATCAGAACTTCTGTCATATTCGCTCTCAGTAAACAACTTTCGTCCATATTTTTTTATATGGTGTGTTTTGCAAGGTTATAGGAGATAAGTTTGGAAAAGACATAACCAATCAAGACTAATTTTACACTCATTTGCTCAAACAATAACCATTCAAGAGTTTATTGCAGACCTGCATGGTAAATGCAAACTCTGAGAAAGTGAAGAGAACCAGATTTCTCCATGACGTCATAACATATCAAATTTCCCATGACGTCATTATTTATCTGTGTTTCATTTCACATTCAACAGCTACTTATAATCATTCGGTCACGTAGCTTTGTGGAAGTGACTTCTTAGGCCTAGTGCTTAAGCTGATTCGATCCATAGCCTGCATCTTTCTCTTTGGAATGATTATTTTTAGATAAACACATTGTGTTTATATCCTTTTACTACCCAACAGATTTTGTCTTTTGGACCTACTGCCGTGCCATGATGTTGGTCTCCTCTGGGCACCTTGGAAAAGTATAACTTTTTATCTGCTTTTTAACTGTGATTCAACATGATTCCCAATACTTTTTGGGACGTTTTCCACACACTGACTTTGACTACAGATTTTCCGTTTACCAGTTTACCAGTTTTAGATATAGGACTAACACAGCGGGTGTGACCGGTCGACAGGGGAGGTTACTCCTCCGTGACACCTGACCCCACCTCTGGATTGCCAGAGATCCATGTTTGTCCAATATTCAACAAATTTGTGTAATTCCTACTGATTATTTTGGCGATTAATACAAAGGTACATGTATCTGTGACTTCTATATTTGTTTCATGTTAAGCCGATCATGCTGGTTAATGTAATTTTGTACATACACATTGTTGCTGCCATCGCCAGATATTTTTTTTCTCTCTTTTTTTTTTGTTTTCTATATTTAATTATACTTGATTGAAATTTTATCCTTTTCACGACAAGCTTATATTATTTAGAAATTAAATGAGATATAGATCACTGCTTGTTTTACGTTGCCAGCAGAAATTGGGCATAACTTCATTCCATCAATCAGTTTTGTAATACTAGTACTTATTGTGTGTGTGTTTTTGTAAAACATTAATTTATTGCTTTTTCACATTTTTACTCAAATTTTATGTATATTGTAATACATGTGATAAAACATTGTTATAAAAAATGCTTTTTGTTTAGGCAATGACAGCTGTCGTCGACACAATATATATAAATAAATAAATATATATACATGTATATATATATATATATACCGTATTTGTCCTAATAAGGGCGGCAGTCAAGGGCATCTGAGGCACAGGGCGCCCCTGTTTTTAAACATATTTTTTGAAGATTCTGTAACCCATACAGGTTAAATGCTTTGCTGAACAATGTTATCAGTTACTTAGTACATGCTGATTGAATGAACTTGTCAACGAGGGTAATGTACGACATTTAGCAGAGATGATATGTATAAGTGATACAATGTAGCAAAATCTGTAACTGTCAGATAACGATATGCATAGTAGGAAAACAGTTTTGTCAGTAAGGCCATTCAAAGTTTATTCTCTTTTATCGTCTGAAGATGGACAGGTTTTGATATAAGAGTCTATATTAAAAAAAAAATCTGGGGCGCCTTTATTAGAACAAATACGGTATATATATACCCCACTCAAGTCTTGTTACTTTTCGGGGCTGCTATGTATGTATATATATATACCGTATGTATTTCCAGACAGATACGCACTGTGCAACATAGGCCACTTAACTTTACATGCGTAATAACTCACGTGAATATTTCCGGGTTTTACGTAAATAAAAAAAAAGTAGGAAAGTTACGAAAACAATCCATTTTAGGCTGTTTGGGTAACACTCACTATGACCTTTCATTGACTTTCGTGAATACTTTTGGGGTTTCAGTCAAAAGAAAAAAAATAGAAAAAAATAAGAGAAAGAGAAGGGTCGTTTTTAGGTAGTTAGTAACAAATCCTGTGACCTTTCGTCTTGCGATAAAATCACTCGTTAGTTGTACGTGTTTTTTTTTTTTTTTAGATAAATTGTAACTTTAATTTGAAACAAAAATTCAAAGTCTGATTTAAATAATTTGCTAAAATTCAGATTTCATCATGAATGGTTCCTTTTTTATATAATATGCGCAAATTATTACAGACAGGTAAAATGCTCATTAACGACTGAGTGATTTCCAGCGTAATACTTTATTGTAAAAGGGTACAAGATTCACTGCTTTGCATTGCTAATACTTAGTGTGAAATTTTGTTTAAGTTAAAGAAACGCTGATCAACAATGGATGCTACAATTAACTTTAAGGATATTGTTTTTTATTCGTGTGAATCTTTAGATAGCTGTATTTATTAAGTGTGGCTTTAGAAATTTTAACTGCCATGTAAAAACTATATATAACCTGCAGACTGTGCCAACAGAGAGAGAGAGAGAGAGAGAGAGAGAGAAAGAGAGAGAGAGGTGTAGACATATATAAAGATAACAGGTATCAAGTGTTTTGTAATTTAACCCGTGTAAAGTTTTGATACTATCATTTTTGGCCTATTAAAGTACATGTATATGTATCATATGAATGCTTTCACGGTTATCATTTATAACAGATTGTTTGCTTATTGATGTTGTTTAATGTCCTACTCAAGAATCTTTCACTTATATGGAAACGTCAACGTGTGCCGATGAAGGGCAAGAAACTGGCACTTATGGGTCATGAATATAGAGCGGAGGGGGGGGGGGGGGTCTTCAATATGCCAACACCTACTGGGGCATGGAACCTCGGTTCCCTAAATAAGACTACAGCATGAGTATTTAGGTAACCTGAGGTTTACTTACGATGACTTACTGTGATCGCTGTTTGTCTGTAGTCGTGCGTATGGGCATTGTCCGTTAACTTTCTACATTTTGAACTTCTCAAGAACTACTGAATGTATCATGCCCAAACTTGGTACAGATGTTCTCCAACAAGGTCCCACTCAAGTCTTATTTTTCGGGGCTATGCGAAATCCAAGGTGGTCACAATGGCCTCTGACTGGCTGAGACATTTTGAATTTCTTCTCAAGAACCACGAAATGGACTATGCCCAAACTTAGAGCAAATGTTCTACAAAAGTTCCTGCAGAAGTGCTATTACTTTCGGGGGCATGCTGACTTCAAGATGGCCGCCATCACCTCTTGTTGGCTGAGATATTCTGAACTTCTTAAGAATGACTTAATTGATCAGATGATTTTCAAATTTATGTGCTGATAGTTTGTCAATATATACAAAATTTATAAATCAAGTTGAAATCTCTCAAAAACGACTTACAAGGGGTGCTTCTATCTCAGGTGACTGTTAACGCCCTTTAGGACTCTTGTGTAATAGTAAAATATACGGCTTTGGTTTGAGATCTACAAAAGCTTGTCATAGATAAAAATGTAGGTCGCAATGTGAAAATGTCTTGCTTGAGTAAGTAACCTTAAGCTTCCGACAAAAAATCAAAATATACTTAATCAATTAACTGCTAAGCTATGGCAGGTATGGTCTAATAAGTTTCCATTCAACCTTTGTCCCGATATAAGACCATACCCGCCATAGCTTAACAGTTTATTGCTTATATTTATATTTTGGAAATCATTAGTTACAATTCATCATTGATTTCATGATGCAAACAACACTTTCACTTCCGTCAATGCTGAAGTCCACATACTTATAGGAACAACCGCTTTTCAACAACCGCTTTTGTTACGTCACGAGCAATGGCGGGCATGGCCAGTTAGATGCCATACACATTTACTTACTTGAAGAGAAAATAACATAAGCAAATGTTAATACAACATCATAGATGCTAGCATCGATGGACAAAAGATCCTGTAAACGTGCGACCACATCAGAAATGTAACAAAATTTTGCTTTTTCTATAGTGAAAAAAAATCCTGATGTAAAAAAAATCCGTACCTAATGATTTTTACTGAAAACTAGCATCTCTGAACTATCAGAGACATAGCCCTTTTTCAATTGACGATTAAGGTTAAAGAATTTTTAAGCAAGTTAGAAAAGTCCAATTTCTCTCTTCAATTACATGAGAGCCGTGTCAAAGTATATATCATAGTTGAAGAATGATGACAGAGCAATTTTTTTCTTTTACAATTTATTTGTGAATGTGTAAAAAATTGTGAAAAACTCGTTCAAATTCACAGGATAATATCGACAGAAGAACACTGCGTGATAGAGTTTGGTGTCCCTTGATGAAACAATACATGTGAAATATACGTCCGATATGGAAAATAGTTTCTGGAGTAAAGCTAAAGAGACAAATCATATGGATATAATGGATGGAATCCCTGATGAAGGAGATAATTCTTTAGCATAGATAATCTTACAAAATCCATACAGCATGGAACATTTGAAAATTAAAGAAAAAAGATCAAAACAAATCATTTGCTATCATTACTGATTTCATTGATCTCTCTTTCTCTTTTCTTTTTGGAAAAAACTAGCGAATATATTCAACAATTGCAACAAAATTTAATTTTTTGGTACCATAATATTCTAAATCAGTTTTTAATTCAATTTGAAAAAAAATGAAATGTGCTAGAATTTGTTAAAAGATGAAAATAAAATTTTCAAACACAAACTTCGTGGTTGTGGTTATGCTAATGTTAATCTACTGTCAATTTAGAGGCTGTAATTTGATTGCTGTAAATGACTGTGGCCTCAACCTAAAAATCCGAGCTGAATTTAACAGAGAAATTAGATTTCAAATATCAGTTTGATAGTGATGTTTTGTAATGTCATTGGATGGCAACAATGCATCAGTGTATATTCACAGCCAATCGTATTCTAGAAACAATAATTTTAAAGATAACATAGTTTGTAATGTATAACTATAAAATGTCACTTTCGAAGGCAATGCCGGTTATCGGGTTTATTGGACCATAAAATAATCATTTATCACATATAAATGTCTACTATCAAATTTAGATGTTAATCATTCTTAACCCTTTCAACCCTAAGTATCAAAATGGTATAGTCTTTTCTATTATCTTAGACCAGTCCATTTCAGTCTGTGGTTGAAAGGGTTAAAATGATGACATGGAAGTAAGAGTATATGTATATTCTTGCTACTAAAATCGTTGTGAAACAAAATTTAAAAAAAATTTCATGAACAAAGATTTTTGGCATTGGCAAAATATCAGTGATTACATCAAATTGTACTTTTTGATTTATGTTCTTGAGTATGACCATTTGAACTGACTATCTTTTGCTAATTAGGGGCCCTTTTCACAATAAAAAATCTTACGATCAAATTCACTCGTCATCGTAAATCAGCAATATTTCAATTGATTAATATTCTTGAGTATGACCATTTGAAGTGACTATCTTTTGCTAATTAGGGGCCCTTTTCACAAAAAAAAAAAATCTTACGATCAAATTCACTCGTAATCGTAAATTAGCAATATTTCAATTGATTACTCTTTGCATATTTTGCGGTTATTCGGTCAATTGTGATGAAAATTTGATTTACATGAATAAGAGATGTATATAACACTTGCAACTTCCCATTCTCTCTATTAATTTGTCGTTCGCGATGGAAGTGACAATCAGTGCCTTATATATGGATAACTTATTTACCAAGTGTTCCGAACACTCTTTTGAAAAATGAGATTTCTATGCTTGCTCGTAATCAGTCAATCACGATTTATTGAGTCCCTATTTGCATCAAAATGTGTTTTTATACAACTGTTATTAATGCTAAACTGTTTGAAGCTAATTGGTAAGGTATTTCATCCTTTACTTTTATATAAAAGCCTGATCTCGTCTAGATAGTTGAGAACAATACCGGGCTTGTGATCACCCGACAGTTTGATAGGCAGCTAGTCTCTGTGTTATATACGTCTCTGCTCCAGATACTAGCAGGGCAATTTTATTATATGTAACTGTGCTATAGGGACTACTGTATCTGTGTTAATTTGAAACCAAAAATCGAATTGATTAATATTTTTTCAAAGCTCACGTGACTAGTGAGAATAAATACAGGATCATAATGATGATCCGGGCTATCTCGGAGGCTTCCTACAGGGAGCTAAGACGAGAATACATGAATCAAAATTGATGAAATCGATATGTGATAAATATATAAATATACGAAACGTTTCCGATACAAATGAACAGAACAAAGCAACATCGAAAACATCGTAACTATAATTTGATCTGTGATCAATTCGGCTGCCCTTTTCACAAAGAATCTTCCGATAAAAATCACTCGTATGTGTGTGTTAAATTTGCATATTGTTTATTTGACAAATTCTGAATGTAATTAAATATTGTCAAAATCTGATTTATATCATTCGTGTTAATCAAATTTCATCACAATTGGTCAGTTCATTTGTAAATTAATCATAATATGACCAACTGAAAAAAATTTGCTAACTTATGATAACAAGTGATTCTGGTCGTAAGAATTTTTGTGCAAAGGGGCCCCTGATACTGTAAATCCAGAAATTTTCACGAATCGGTACATTGTATTTAAGCAACAATTCAGGACAATATTTTTTGCACATGTGCATGTCAAGTAAACAATTTAAGTTGAGTGTTAAATGTTAATGTCAGGTTAATACATTAAGTGAGTTCCATCGAAGAAATATTTCACTGATATGGAGAAGGGCATCAAATTTTGCCTTAATGCTCGGCACTTATGGTCGTAGAGCAGCAGGAAAGTTTCTTTAATGTGCCAACACCGACTGTGACATGGGACTGTGGTTTTTACTGTCTAATCCAAGAGACAGGGATGGCTAACTGCAGCATTGCACTGAACAGATTCGAACCCCGGACCCTTCGATTCAAAGTCGAACTTGCTAACCACTCAACCATAACGGCTCTGTATATCAAGAGTTTATTTTATTTTTGCTTGTAAGTGTCCACAGCAATTAACTCCAACAAAATTTTTCGTGAATAGAACTGGATTTACAGTAGCAACCGACACAATTTGATCCTGCAAAACTTGTACTTACATATGTATACTAAAACTTAAATCAACAAAAAAACAATATCTTAAAATCAATTCAACATAAAACCTGAGTTATTTCTAAATAAAATTGACATAAATTAAATAATACAAAACTGAACATTAAAAATAAAAATAAAAATGCACTACAGGTGGCCCCATCATCAGAGAGCTTCCATACATTGGGGACAAAAAAAATCAAGATATGATTACTGAAACAGCAAAAAAAAAAAACCCCAAAATTTGATCACAAGATTTAAGACTTCACTCAGTTAAGTGGAACATGCCTCACAGACCACCTCACTTAGGAGACCATGTGGGACAAAATATATTCACAGGTCAAACTTTTTCTCATTACTTGAAGTTAATTCTTGATGTGTTGGTTGGTTAGTTGTAATGTTCTTTAACGTCCCATTAAAGAATCTTTCACTTATATAGAAACGTCACCATGTGCCGGTGAAGGGTAATAAACTTTGCCTATACTCAGCACTTATGGAGGGGAGGTTTCTTTAATATGCCAACACCTACTACATGTATGACATGGGACCTCGGTTTATACTGTCTCATCTGAAAGACTGGGATGTCCAACTGTACCAGGGCTTGGTCTTGAACCCCAGACCTCTAGATTCAACACTTGGCTATATATAATTATATATATAAGTATAAGTATCAGCCATAGAAATAAATATTTTATATGCAAAAACTCATATGTGTAAGTATAAATAGATTTTAAAATTATAATTAAACGTGTAAAAAAAAAATAAATACAAATTCGTAAAGACACAAATAATGTACCATCTGCAGACAAGTTTCCTGCACACATATTGTATGAAAAAAAATTAGTCAAGCTACAAGTTCAATCATTATGACAAAATTCAATAAAGTAAAAATCCCCTCCCCAATATTAGTGTTAATATTATGTATCATACATACAAATGTCTAATTAGCACCTGTATTTTTTTTTACATATTTCACAGAAAAGCTCACCAAGAGGCATTTCAATGACGAATAACTAGAGCTAGAGCATGTATTTTTACATTTGTATACAGGGGCCTCATGAGTGGGACGTTAAATAACAACGCAATATTTGTATAGAGGCAATCTTAAAAATAAATCATAAATAAATAATGCACAATTTTTTGGGGGCATTTCTATGTAAAAATCGGCTGATTTATTGCATTCACACACACACACACACACACACACACACACACACCGCTCGTCATTCACATGTACATGTATACTCAGTCATTTCAATGAGCCACAAATAGTGACCAACAATTTGCATAGAGTTGTTTTCTTTCATATTGTACATTCAAAAAGTCTTTGAAATAGAATCAATGTATTATTCTAAAAAAAAATTTCTACATGCAGAGTTTATTTGGTTGTATTGCATAGTGCATGTGCGGATCCAGGATTTTTATTCCTGAGAGGGGGGTGCACATTTTCCAAGGGGGTGGGATCAAACTTGTATCGAGGAAAAAATAGCCATGTTAAAATAAGGAACTAAGCATAACTGAACAATGATAGTATATACATGCACTTTGCCAAATCCAAGGGGGTCCTGACCCCCTCCCTCTAGATCCGTGCATGTAATGTGAAACGTGTATGTGCTTGGGGAACACTGATGCCCTCGATTTTCCCAAGAAACAAGGTCAAGGCCACAATTTTAGGTTCCAAAGCCAATATTTTTACATAAGAAGTGATGATCTAAAAATTGATAATTCTACCCCTTACAATCCCAAATTCACTTGGCAATGGTTCAAGTTTTATTGACAAACATATAGACGGCCACCTTGGCCTAGTGGTTAGCGTGCTCCACTGTGAATCATGAGGTCTGGGGTCCAAGCCCAAGCCATGTCGCCGTTGGCTGTCCTCGTCTTTTGGATGAGACAGTATAAACCGAGGTCCCGTGTTACAGTAGGTGTTGGCACGTTAATAGACCCTCCCTGCTCTACAGGCAGCAGTGCCGAGAATAGGATAAATTTGTTGACCTTCACCAGCACACAGTGACGTCTCCATAGAAGTGAAATATTCTTAAGTGGGACACTAAATAACCGCACAATCTAACAACAGACCGATAGGCCGTCTTCATTGTGTATTACTGGGACAAAAAAAAATATGATTGTGAAGCGTGAATGCCTCTTACAGTAGCCCAACACAGCAAGACTTTAAGTTTCTAAAAAGGTCAAAATTATTCATTGTTAAAGAAAGGTCCTGCAATAAGAAATATACGCCTGAATTATGAAAAACATATGACATACAATTCAAAAGTTCAGTCTATGTTAAAGTTTTTTTAACAAACAATTTGAAACACAGAAAAACTAACAGACGGACACAAATCTTTATACTCCCAACCAACTTTCTGATTATATCGACAAAACGAAGACACACAAAAAAACTTCTGCATAATAAAATTATGAAACATAACCATCACAGATAAATAATAAATCATACACAAAGTATACAGTAGAGTCGGTCTATAACGAATCAGCTTAAAGCGAATTCAGTGCTATAACGAAGAGAAATGAAACCCCCGAAAAGAATTACTATGTATCTATTTATGTAGTAAATTCTGATGCTTAAAACAAAGGATGCCTATAAAGAAGTCAATCCCCTTTGACTTCGTTATAGACCAACTCCACTGTATATGGGACTTACACCGACCAACAACATATCTAAGGACAGCGAAAAACTGGCAAGTACAGGTACAATGTGCATAAAAAACAGTGCCCTATGTGTATAAAAACAAATATATATTAACATTGCATATTTGCAGATTTTGCCCTCTGAAATTTATGAATTCTTAGTTGATACTGTAATTATGCGTACGTGTTATGCAGTCTTTTTGCCATTCACACCTTCAATGACAAAACAAATACGCCGTGGTTAGTGCATAATTTTACATTGCGATTTAATGCGATATTTTGTCTTGTATGCATTTCAAACAAACCCGCTGGTAATAAGAAAGGTTAAACGAATGCCTATAATAACAATAAACTTTCAAAATATACCTGCTGAACCCATTTGATTGTACCCGCCACTGGCCTTCTCGTTCCTAATAAACTTTCAGTAAAATTTACTGTGATGACCAAGCACCAAGGAAGCACTTTTCATTTCCTGTAAGCAAACTTGGATATCGCCTGTGCTCCATTGCCACTCAACATGTTTTTCACTGACAGACACTGAGACACAAAACGCTTTCATGACTCAGTCAAACTACTGACTAAACCTGTGGGGTTCTCTTACAATTTGGCTGAAAAATTATCTGGAGCACTGCATGTAAATGAATGTGCAGTCTATACTTATTACCTTAAAATTTGAAGATTATTTTGACTCATCCAAAGTTAGACTCAAGAAAATTTCCCAAAATTTTGATCAAAATATCCTATACTATATACCATACTACTTTGACAATGCACCACATACGAAGGTCCTATAATGCATGCCTAACTAGGCAGTGTGCAACACTTGCCAATGTTTTGACAGAAATTATTTTTAGAGAGGAGTCTAATTTACCTTAATTACATGTAGGTATTGTTGGGACCCTGAAATTTAATTTGACTCAAGTTTCGACTTAATGAAATTCAATTTAAACAGAGTAAACTAAAAAGATAAACAAGAGGCCCAATGGGCCTATAACGCTCACCTGAGTAATACCAGCATAAACATTAAAGACATTAGCTGAAAAGTCACAAATGCATTCAGTTTTTTCATTCTATGCAGCCCTTCTAAAGAAGGAGTAACTCAAAGGAG
>JACSZP010034815.1:0-13541 GCA_016161895.1 Pinna nobilis
ATATATATGTAGCTTCCGGTATGTTGATTTATTTATTCCACGGTATATAATGTTCAGTACAATATATAGTAATCTACACTTTTTTTCTTATCGGAGCAATGACATTCCAGGGAAGTCTTTGTTTAGCTATATCCGGATATGTTTTCCGGAAACTATTCTAGATACTACATTCTTACAGAATCATGCATTGATGTTTACCTTGGCTATCTCATACCGGGTACCTGTTCGCCGAAAGACATTCCATCTCCCTTATCCCACTTATTTGTGTAAATAATAATGACCAAGATAATCATCCTCAGTCTAGAATTCACACGGCTTTTTCATTTAGGGGCCCAAAAAGGGGGCATACATTGTCTCGGCTCTGATTATCACTGTACCATCAGTTCAACATGTCCGAATTCCGGATCTGAGAGAAATTAAAAACCAAAGCTATGTTATGTTTTGAAATAGTTGTAATTGTAATACAATCCAATTTCAAATGACCACTTTATTCGCTGACTCCTTTTAGTTCCTCAAACAATCGCTAGTTTTCTGTCTTTGCCTGGTATTTCTAAATTCTCTGTATGTTACCTCTTATATTTAAAGATAACTTGTAGAGAGCATCTTCGATTTTAGATTCTTTTGACTCACAAAGTAAGGTTCGGCAATAATATATCCGATTGAAAACTCGCATTTGGCCATGATTTTGATTCTGACTGCGATTTTTATTTTGAATATACTGTCACCCATTTGTGTGTATATACTCTTTTTACATTTTCCAATCGCGTCTATGATTTTACCCGTGTTTACCATTTCCTTTCACTTAAAAAATAATTTGAATTTTGATCTGGATTCTATGGCTAGGGAAATGCGAGTACGGATATAAAAATATCATTAAATAAAAATTAATTGTGACGATGTGTTTTACATGCAAGTTGAGGTGCATCGAGAATTATAAAACATGTTTTTTGAAACGCCCCTTTTACTGCACACTAATCTTATGCTACAGAATTACCAGAATATACCTTATGAATATTATTATAATATCATGATAGCAGTTCACATATCCATTCGTCTTGTTTACATGTTTGATACATAGTACGCTAGAGGTAAACCCCGCGAGGCTATGTGATGAATATCTGGTTATTCATTCGAGGACGACAACTCGTAGTTGAAGTACTAATTCCTCAGACAAAAATAAACACGGATTACTCCGTTAATCTGATCAAGATATAGGGCGCAAGATGGGTGTGACTGGTTTACAGGGGATGCTCACTCCTTCTAGGTACCTGGTCCCACCTCTTGTGTGTCCAAGGTCCGTGCTTTATATTTGTCTTCCTTGCTGTAATTATCATATAGATCACCGTTTGTTACTTTACCTTTTCACCGCTACTTACCCACAGAATACAAAGGGTATACATTCTTCAAAACATTTAAATTTTAAAGTTAAACCCATCTTGTATTCAAACAGGTGCAGGTATTCAGACAGAGACCCCGGATGTGACAGCAAAATGCTATAGGTGTTCTTACTCTTCTTATGTCAACCTTTATTTGGAATCCAATGTGTGAACAATACGGGTGTTTTACTACACTACTATTGCCAACAACTGTCCCTATTGTGTAACCCACACACATTGGAATAAAGGTATATACGCATGCAAAAGAGTGAAACGATAGAAATACAGTAAAACCTGTTCTATCATACACGTATATATAAAAACCACCGGGTTACAAAGACCATTTTTTACCAATTTATGTACAAATCAACCTCTATGTAGAGACCACCTCCCTATAAAGACCGATTTCCCTTTTTCCCTATAGAGGTCTTTATATAAAAGTCTCAATGTATAGCCTTACATACAGTAACTGAGTAGTGTGAGCTTTTTATTATCCCGACATTTGCTATGACATGGGACCTCAGTTTTTACAGTCTCAACAGCAGGATCTTTACAAATAAACCCCTTCGAGGATAGTTTTATGTTAAATGACATCTCAATTGGCATAAAACAGCTTCAGCAATCAGTTTTGACAAGTTAAAATTTCCGAAATTTATATCTAGAATAAAAGACAAAAGACTTTTAACCGCATATAATAAAGGGGACCGCAAGGATTAGCGAGGACGGAAAGAAACCTTCATATTTCCATCAACAATTGGTTAGCCAATATAAATAGCCAAATGCCATGTACTCGAACTTCTACCTATCATTTGATTATATTAACTTTTGCTTATTTTATTTCCTTTTAAAGTAAGCCATTGCTCGTGACGTAACAAAAGCTGTTGATGTTACTTTAAGGACGTTAACTTCGGCGATGACGGAAGTGAATGTGATGTTTGCTTCATGAAATCAATGATGAATATAAAGTGCGCTTATTCAATTTTCCACTCAACCTTTGTTCCGAAATTAGACCATAGGGCCATTAGGCCATGGGTTAACAGTTTATTACTTAAATATATATCGCACTTTGTCTTCAGAGACGGGACAAGTTGACGCATTGTTCCGTTCCTGTAGTGGGTATGTGGATAGTACATGCGACGACGACACCAACAGTATCACGTGCAGAACACTTTGTAAGGGAGACTACTGCAATCACGCACCTGTTAACATCCCTACTGCAATACTTGGGAAGTAAACCTTACCGGCAGACGCATCAAACCAGCAATGGTGGATTAGGCTACAACCAGATACCAGACTTCAGGTCCGCCTTTAAAATAGAATTTATAATTGTAATCATAAGTCCATAGGTATTCTTAACTAAGAATATGTGATATTTTAGTATTCATATTTTTATTTTCAATATTTAGATACAAACATCCGTCTGTAAAGTAAAATAAATATAACTTTCACTCTTTGTGGACTTTTTAAAAACTAAAAGGTTGTTGTTTTCGGTGTTAATAGGAACATTTGAAATTGGAAAACAATGCTCTCCACTCGTTTTAGTCTTCTTAAATCCACCAGTTATTGAAACTGAGTTATCTGTTCGTTTTTATACACTTCACCATGGAACCATAAAAAGATTACTAGTCTTCAAATGACTTCTGTATGTCATATTTGGTATATGGTAACAATTTATATTGTTAATTTTTTTCCTATTATCATAAATAAAGTAATGCTTATTTCATGGTTTCTTTTTAATGAAATTGATACCTTTCACGACTTATTTCAAATTCATATCTGTAAACAAGGATCGACTAGTGCAGACGGTTTACATTTTGTCTCCTTTGTGTTTCGAAAATCTTATCTCATTGGGCTATAAATATTCAATGAGTTTGACCTAGTATTTTCCTGTCTTTTTTTAATGATACGAATTCAGTTCTGGACACAGCATCAGTAAGAAATCGAGCAAACAATCACACCTTAAAGCTAGCTGACAGATTTCTTTTCCCCGTCCTTTTGGCTCTCACTAGATTTTGCGCGTTAAAGAGCCTTCAATGCTAAACGGTCATAAGTGCCGAGCATAGGCCAAAGGTCTTCGCTCTTGACCAGCCGTGGGGGTGACTCCATATAAGTGAAGGATCTTAAAGTGGGACGTTAAACAACAATACAATTTAGACTGTCTAACTGACCCCTGTAATAAGTGAATCCCTGTATTAAATGACTCTGTCTTTTGTGACCATCCTCAAGTCCGTCCAACATGTTTTTACTATATAATTAGTCTGAATTACGTGACTCCCTGACTTTTGTGACCATCCTCCGTCCAACATTTTTTACTATATAATTAGTCTGCATTACGTGGCTCCCTGTATTAAGTGACCCCCTGTATTTAGTGACTCCCTGTCGTATGTGACCATCCTCAAGTTCGTCCAAGATTTGTTTTACTATATAATTAGTCTGAATTAAGTGACTCCCTGTCTTTTGGGACCATCCTCAAGTCCGTCCAACATATTTTACTATATTATCAGTCTGCATTAAGTGACTCCCTGTATTAAGAAACTCCGTGTATTTATTGACTCCCTGTCTTATGTGACCATCCTCATGTCCGCCCACATTTTTTTTCTATATAATTAGTCTGAATTAAGTGACTCCCTGTCTTACATGACAAATGACCGTGATTATATGTACCCACACTATGCAAAAACCTGTATCAAATAATCTAGTTTCATAAATTTACAAGGATTTCATTGGTTAATAATCTAGAAAACACTCGGTTCATACTTCAATGACCCGAACGCTAATTAAGCCACGCCCCGTAAGGTTGTGTATTACGTCACACACACTGAATGCCGTGATAACGGCAGTTGTCATAATGACGCAATTAGTGCGCGACTTTTTTTTTATTATATTATTTCGGTAAGAAATAAAAAGATAGACAAACGTTTCAATAATTGACGAATTCATTACCAAACTTTAGTTATAAGCATTGATTATATATTTATTCCGGTTCACCTCGAAATGACATGAATGAAGACAGTGCACACTTTTGCGTAATTCGCTTCGCTTAAGTGACTTTGATAACCAATTAACACCTAACGGAACAGAGATTCACAAAATTCAAGAATCTTTATATACAATTTAACGCGTGAGATTACTTGGCAGGTTGTTTTACTTACAAGATTTACAACTCAAGATTTATCAGGTTTATAGCCAACGGCGCAAATACCTGTACCTGTACACACCGAAATGTGTAATCATGTGCTAAAAGGATAGGCAAAATTTTTTTTGGAACAGCCAAGTCCACTAACGGGGAAATTCCAGGTGACAAGAAAGACTTAGAATTCCATGTTTGAACACCTCAGGTCACCCCTATGGTGTTCTGGTTACAATTCTTAAACCGGGGAAAAGTTTCCAAATTTGAACGTAATAATATTCAAAGTAAAACAAGAAAGTTCTTAATTCAAAATTTTATTTCGATATGGACTGGTGTTGAGATCAATTAAGTTTAGTGAATAGGTACATTGGACTTATTGATTGCACTAACAAAATATTTATCAATGTAAATAAAAAGGAGTGCAAAAAATAAAAAAACGATATATGTACATAGCAGTGGCGATACACGTACATACTCGCCGGTCGATTTGCACGTGGGGAAAAAAACTCGGTCTGACGTATACTAGTAAAAGAGATTCCTATCTGTAATATTTTCATAAAGCAACCGCATGTACTTATTGTTTAATTTTTGGGAAAAAAAATCGCAAGTACTTTTCTTCGAATGTTCATTCATTAAAAGGTAAAATTCATTTATTACTGACAGGTACAACAAAAGCCACCTAGTTAAACCAAGAGGAGTGCATTGAGTTAAATGATAAAAGACGGTAAGAGAACCCATTAAATAATTGATTTGTTTTACGTTAGATGAGGAGCAGGTATGTAGTTAAACAAGGTAGGCAAATAACCGGTGACAAAAGACCCCCGTAATTCGAATCAAAGGAAACAGTGGCAAACATTGAAGCAATTATAGTGGAAGTACATCGTAAGTAATTCATACAGACAAAGAGGAACATTTCAATTATCATAATTGAAAAGGTAAAACAACAAAGTCACAGCACTTTATCTCATTTTCCGATCATCAGAAGTGAACTGGAAGTTAATATTTCGTAATATAAGCTATAGATACGTGGTAAAAACCAATACTTTTGCCAGATTTAGACATGCTCTGTATCAAACGTGTTATACTCAAATGCATATGAAACCGTTATTGAAATCCACAACTGAAATATAATTCGGTAAATGATGGAACAAATATTACAAAATCCATTACAGGGATTAGCATAGTGAAAACATAATACACGTGATCGGTCTGCACACAATCTGCAAAATTGAGATCTATTTTTTTTGTAGTAAAGATATGTAAAGATTGAAGCAATTAATGATATCGCTGTCTACCACCAACAGAATGTCAATGAAATTTACTCCTCTTTATCATAGCGCCATTGTCATGGTCTGCCTGTTTTAAAATACTTCATATACAATCAAAATACATGCAATAATGTGTGTGTTTTGTTTGTTTTGTTTTTGTTTTTGTTGTTTCTTATTTATTGGGGGGGGGGGGGTGTCAGTAAATTGTAATTTTGTTCGATTGTTTAATTGATATTTCCATCCAAATTCTACATTATTTCGGTATCTTAGTTTTTTAAAGTATTATGACATTATGAAGCTGATGTGGGTTTGAGTAATTCTACAGTCTTATTAATTCGGACGATATTTGTTCCCGTTCGAAATGTCCGGGTGAATGAAGCTTCCGTTTTACTGAAGGATATTTTCGATAGTGGCAAAAGCAATTAAAAATCGTTGATCAATGATTCGCCCCTGTCAACATACAGAGACCCCTGGAGGTGGGACCAGGTGCCTATAAGGAGTAAGCATCCCCTGTTGACCGGTCACACCTGCTATGTGTCCTATGTCGTGATCAGGTAAACGGAGTAATCCGTAGTGAAAATCGGTGTGTAAAGAACTGTTATGAAACATGTCAGGCAGCATTTGACCAAATGTCAGGCCGTATCGGCAAACCGGACCATTGTACCGACCGCAGAATATACGAAAATCTTCCTTTTACCGAGACTGTTTGAACCCCTGTAACATCAACTTGTTTGTCAGTAGCTCACGATTTAAATGACCTTTTTTATCTTTTTTTTTAAGTATTTTATACGTTTCTTATAAAAGCCCATTTAACATGACAATTGCTTCCCGGGCATGGAAGGAAAGTAAAACATAAATCAACTATATCTGAGTGTAAGTGTTCACGTTGGTGTTGTGTTTTGATAAATACTTTTCTGTTCCAATGTTCAGTAAAATGATAAAGGTATCATATTGCCATTTGTAATAAAGGATAAAACTACTGTAACGCGCGCAAACATGTGAACTAGAACGTAGTTCGGTCAATAATCTTTCAGAACGTTGAATGAAAAAAGGGCGATCGCGCAAAATTATCAACTGTCTTACTGTGGAATTATGTTCCTGGATCATAGTGACTTCCGGTATTGTTATCATGAGAAAAGTAGTGCTACTTTGCTTACTACGTCATCGGTTCCAGAGTTTAATGAATCGGAAAGTAGGCGCACATCCTGTGAAATCAACAGTATCAAAACTCGAAATACTGATAAGCATGTAATAAATCTTTGTATTTATTAGAATATTTAAAGGAAGCACAGCCAATAATGCTGCATTTGCATTCAAACACGTGGCCCTGTAGTCTTCAGAACGGCCATTCAACTAAATGGTTTAAACTGGTTCAACCAGGAGGACCAAGGATTGAGTGCTCGGTCCATCAGGGTCAAAGCCGTCAAACGTCAAGGGATTGGACCATTTACGAGACTCAGCGTACGATAAAGAAGAAAGTAACAGTGCATGCGCCTAAAACAGAACAAAAAATAATGATGTAGCGCTACAACACTTAAAGAATAAATGCAATAATTCAATATGAAGTTCATATTTGTGCGCCTTAACATTTGTATAGGCTTAAATTTTTATAGCGAAAATATTTCCACGACGTGAACGCTCAGGAAAGCGTACTGTACGCTTAGTGTTATCAATTTTCCAGAATCCAACGTCATTGCTAGATCCAATATGGCTACTGAGTATAAGAGCATGGGTAAATTTTGAAATAAATGTTGTAGTTTATATTGATAAATTTACATTTTGTAGTTTGATAGTTGCTTGATATTTGTTCTGTCAAGAAAATTAGAGATCAATTTGATACTTTTTAAAAATAGTGATTTATAAACAATCCATGAACGAGAACAACATAAAAAAGAAACCTCAAAATATAAAGTTGGTTTTCCTAACGAAATTTTGTTGTACAGATGTTTTCCGGTTCAGAAAAAAATCCCACTACCGTCTCATTGAGCGAGTGGTTTTTAGACCAGTTTAACTCATTGAAAGGAATCTGGACGTGGTCACCGTGCAAAGACAGAGTTTGGTCGTCAATAAGAAAGTAAATGAATTCTATGTGAAAATTAATCTTTTCTTATACATATATGTTAAGAGGTCACCTGTCTTTATTTTATTTTTGATGGCGAAATAAAACCGACTTACATTGTTTAACATCAAATTCACAATTCGGACACTGTCACTTTTAGACTCAGCGAGAACAAAGTTTATTTAACAAAAATCCCGCCGCAAGGAACGGGAATGAATATGATATTGAAAGTTGAGCCCGATCCCTATTCGGGTTATAATAAAATCGAATATGTTTAATTCAATTCGACAATCATGAAAAGGTATTTTCAATAATATCCGCTGATAACTTAAGAAATAACACTTGTTAGATTCAAAATATGCATGCATCTGGATGATTTTCGCGAAAATTTTGTTTTCATCATTCCTACTGCTAGTAGATAAATTTAGCATTTATTAAATAACATCCCAATGACTTTATCCAACATATGGAGTGAAATAAGGGGAGTTGAGTTATGGTTTAACATTTCAACTCAAATTCTCCTTTGTTTGACACACTCTGGCCCAAGACTCGATTTCTTGACTTGTAGATCTTCAGGTGCTCGGAAAAAAATGTCCAGCTCGCAGAACGGTTGTGGAGGCGGACCAAATTGCCTCGAATAGTTTTAGAAATAAAACCAAAATGATATCTTCAAAATCAGTAAGTTTTTGAAAATTTGTAGAGAATTCTCGTTATTCTATACAAAAGCTGATTAGTAACAGCTATTCCATCTATCGCGAGTGCTTTGAAGAGGTGTTGCGTTGTCCTGGTACTTTTAGGGAGCGAAAGATTTAAATGGATTTTTAGCGAGGCGCTGACGTTTAGATGTATTTTCAATTAGTTCTATCCGAATTGGACTTCCGAAGAATAATCTAGATGTTTCATTAATTTACCATTAGTTTTATCCATTAGTATCCTCGCCGGCTAATTCATATCGGGTGTTTGCTTGTCGAAATATCCCTTATCTATCTAATCCCACCTATGTATATAAACAAACATGTCCGGGGTGTTCCGATACCTCTGCTGTGTCCATGGGAAGAAAATAAGACAAATGTCATTGTTTGAGGGACATTAAGGGATGCCAGGAATAATCTCATTATTCATTATCTGGTGACATGATTTAGTTTCCAATTCTTTACCTCTCAGAGTTTGTTATGCATTTAGGACATTTTCCTCATTATTGAGTAAGAAAGATAAAACTGAACGTTAGACTAAAAAGTCGTCGTTATCACCTTTGCGTTCCCCCTCAATCGCGGATGGCATTCCAGACTTCTGAACTTGGGTTAAAAATAAGCAATGTAACTTTAAGCACTTGCTTACAAATAGTCCATGACTCCAGTTGCACCCGGTGTCCTAAACTATTAGGGCAAGACTTCTCAAAGATTTAGTAATTGCTCGTACAAGAACTGTAGTTATGGCTTTGATTTTTGACATCAGCATCATCGCAATTTTGTTTTGGAGTTCATTTATGTTTACAGGTAAGTTTTTTTTCAATCGCCCCTTCAAATAATATGTTACCATATTCATCTCGGAGAACAGGGTGTCTCTCATAGCACAAAACACATTCAAAAATGAATTTATCTATGGGTTTAAAAAGGGCCGTTGAAGAGTTTTTTTTTTCAAGTTATTTATGAAAACCAAAACAAACCTTCTGATTTCCATGTAATTTTATAAAATGATATTTTATTTGGCAACTGAAAAAAATCTAGTAATGTATTCGATACCGTCTCGATTAGGGTAATAGAGTATCGGAATGTACAGGTAAAAATAACATCAACAATGATCTATAGTCAACACTAGAAATATTGAAACGAAAGCGAATGAACTTTTCTTTCAAATAAACTTCATCAATTAAGGTTACTTTTCCGGGATATAAGACTCATTTCAATTAAATTCACTTAAATGTATCAGGGTTCGATATAATTGGGTTTCATTGTATGCAAATCATAAGACTTTCTGACGGCATTGCACTATACAGAAAAAGGTTGAATGAATCTTTTAAACTTAACCCTTGTCTGCCATTCTCGTTTAGCCTGATGTCAGCAAGAATTGAGTAAATCGTCATTTGACCATTTTACCTCCGTGTGTCGGCCGCCGTGGCTTTGTTTTTAGCGTTTTTGCCTTTTGGTTAAGAGGTCGTGAGTTGGAACCCGAGTCACGAACGCTGCGTTGATTGTCCCTGTCTTTTTGGATGAGACATTAAAAACCGAAGTTCCGCGTTTCAGTAGGTTGGACTCTTAGGTCATAAGTGCCGAGCATAGACAAAAGTTGTCGCCCCTCATCGGTACTCGTTGACTTTTTCATATAGGTGAAATATTATTGAGTGGGATGTAAAACAACCAACAATTGTTTTATAAAAAAGTTGATATTTTATATAAACACAGCCGAACCTTCATAAAGGCCACTTCATACCACAAATCATCAGCACGCAGTCTGCTAACTGTTAATCCAGTTTAACTCGAAATCATTTCATTTTCCCGTTATTACGTATGCGCGCGCGCGAGCACATATACGTAAAAATAAAGTCCTCGCTTATACATATCTGATGTGGACATCCGTCAAACAACACAAACTATCAACCGAAATTCACTCACGCGAAAATATAGTATCGCGAATAATAACCTTATGACAGATTTGCCAAAGTTCCTGAGACATTTTTTTTATTTACAGTACCACTACTCGAGACTATGATAGCCGCATTTAAGAGACCACCTCAATAATCAGACGAACTTTAATCTGTCAGTTTAAATTAAAAATGTAAACCGTCTGAGTAAAATTGCGACTATCGTAGCTCATAATAATTCGAAAAATCACGGTAAATTAATCGGCTATTTCCGCCATGACTCCTTGATATAATAAAGATTTAGGAAGTAACGAAACAGGAGCATACTAAAAGCTGGGGTTAACATTAGCTATGTTTATCCATCGGATCAATTTTTTTCCTCTAGTCTTAAGTATCGTATAACAGTTTTGTCCTCTTGTTCACATGAAAAAGTAAAGGTAACGTAAAGTCAGCGATCGAGTAATTCCTATAAGGAATGCAAATTAAGGAGATTGTCAAATATGGACCCCTGGATAGAACAGATGTGGGAGCAGGTGACTAGGAGGAGTAAGCATCCCCTGTTGACCTGTCACGCCCGCCTTGAGCACAATCTTCCACATATGTCACACCTGTCGGCCTCACAGTCAGTCAACAGATGTCTAGCGTTTTCCTGTTTCTCCGGTCATCGTTGATAACGCTCAGGCGTAGCCGTGTTTACATAGTTGCGAAAACTTAGCGGTGCTATGTAATTATCTTAATGGCAACGTAATATCCTTTTTTAGCTCATTTGATATTCAAAGACAGAAAATCAAAATTCTTCTTTGACAAAATAAAACACACTAAATATAATATTATTCCCCCATTTCTACACTCCGCTCTATGAGTTTGTCTTTTTTTAGTCTAATGGCGTTTGGATAGGAATATTCATTACATTGTTCCTCTAACTTACACTGGAAGCAGTTATGCTGTACTATAAATTCACCTAAATAGTTCTTTCAAAAGAACTGTTGGATTACCCAAGATATATCTTACCGCAATTTTTGAATTTCAAGTCCAATACCCTTTAAAGTTTACTTTCTTTAAAATGAATCTAACTCTTTACAGAGATGTGAATATTATAGAAATTGCATTGTATGGAAGATTGGTTGTACATTTATTGGAAAACAGTATATTTGATTTTTTGAAATACGTCCGCTGACGAAGACCGAAAAAAGGAAGTAAATACACATTCACAGTGGATGAAATCGCGTATACTTTATTATCTTAATTCATAAGATGATTTTATAAAAATAATCTGTGACGACATAAAAGTCATTCAAATAAGGGACCACATTTGATAGTGCCAGCTAAGTCAGGGGTTGGAGGGTGTACAACTTTTATGATAATACTTACTGTTTAATCAACTGCATTTATTTCCGTGATTTTTTTATTCAAGAAGTGAATTGTCTTATATTTTTCTAAAATACAAATTCATTGAGGGACTGCCGTTGTCTGGTGGTAAAATTTATACACTTCTGGTCATGAGGTCATGGGATCGAATCCGAGCCACGATGTGGTTCGCTTTACCTTTCTTTACCAGGGTCACGTGACATTCTAGGTGACGAAGCGTTAAAGCCCCCCCCCCCCCTCTTCTCTACAGACATACATACAGAGCATAGACACTTTGACATGAAAGTTTCGTATGTGGGACAACCAACAAGTTCATCGAAAAAACCTGCATTCTTGTTAAAATGCTGTAGTTTTAAAAACATTATAACACATTTAAATTATAACAAAGTCATTGACATGGATTATTCTTGTTTATCTTGGTCTTATATTGAAATCACATATTTTTCAAGCGTAGTACACAATTTAATTATACAACATGTATATCAAATAATATAGTAGGAATCGAATACATATATATATTAATCATACAATATATGAATCATACAAGCTACTAATTATACATTATACTTGTCAAACAATATATTAATCGTACAATATACAAATCAAGCAATATACTAATCATGCATTACATTAATCATACAATATCCTTATGCAATATATTATTCATAAAATATACTAGTCATACAATACATTAGTTATACACTATATTCACCATACAATATATCAGCCATGCAATATATTAATCATATATTTCATTAATCATACAATATTCTTATGCAATATATTATGCATACAATATAATAGTCATAAAATACATAAGTTATACACTATATGCGCCATACAATATATCAGCCATACAATACATTAGTCACACACTATATGCACCATACAATATATCAGCCATGCAATACATTAAGCATACAATATATCAATCATACGAAATTTTAATCACACAAGATATGTTTGAATCGTACAATACATTAATCATACAATAAATCAATAATTTAATATATCAATCATACAATATGTTAATCATACAATATATCAATCATACAATGCACTATACTAATAACTCTGAGAGTTTTCTCATCTTTAGCATCTTTGTCAATTAGAACTCAGTATACACTGGAGCTGCCAAATTCTTAATCTTGAGTAAATTCTTAAGTATTATGGTGCCCTGCCCTGTTCTCACAATGAAAGAAATGTACATGAAGAGAAAGAACTCATGGAGTTGACATTTGAGAATTCTAACATAAATTCTATTTCTTCAGATGCATTGGAGTCTACGAAAAATCCAGAGGACATATTCAAGTGTTTCAAGTGTTCTTATTCAGTGACCGATAGTTTTAATGGCTTAGACTGTATGAACAATACTTCCGTCCTGCCGAGGTTATATTACACCCTAGACGACTGTGACAGATACTGTACAATCCAGGAGAGGTGGAACAAACGTAAATAGGAGAGACAGAGAGAGAGAGAGAGAGAGAGAGAGAGAGAGAGAGAGAGAGAGAGAGAGAGAGAGAGAGAGAGAGAGAGAGAGAGAGAGAGAGACAGAGTCGTTAAGATTGAAGTTCGACCTCCCAGTGTTGTCATTATTGCGTTGTTAATTACAATTTCTTCTGTATCAATTTCCGCCTCACTCACACAGTTGACAATGTTTCTTTTAATAGTGAAATTGATTCCGGGTGAATGGCAGCTCGTTTCCTTCGGATGTATATTTCTTTTAGAGTTACCATTGTTATGCAAATTAAGAAACCTC
>JACSZP010034821.1:0-10076 GCA_016161895.1 Pinna nobilis
AACAATCAAGTCATTCTACATATTTTTCAACACTTTACTGCCCACTTTATAATATTCAATTGAAAATAATAGCATTATACACAAATCAGAGAACATCTAACATCAAAATAGCAGCTCCCCTCTCCCTACACCTTCTTAACCCCTACACCTTCTTAACCAACCAAATTGCCCCTTATTTAGTGGAGTCTGACCTTAAGGAAAATGACATTTTCTCAAATTATGCAATATTCACTATGAGACCAAAGATTAATCATATTTGCACCTACATACCTATTTACAGTCTTCTCAGAGTTGAATAAAGGTGAAAACAACACTAGTTTTAGTCAGCTACCCCATTGAAAAAAGTTGGCGTTAACCGAAAAACTGTTTTCAAGCTTATTTTGAAGAATTCCCATCTACATAAACCCATTAACACTAAAGATTGCTTTTATTTCACATGTTTTCAGTCAATTCATCTATGTTCTACAATTCAAACATTAAAAAATGAAGAATTGGAGTGTGCAAAAATACAGAATTTTATGTAAATAAGCACACAGAAAGTAGTTTTAGGTACCCTTGGGTGCATTATGAGAGTCCCATTTTTATGGCTATGATACTCATACATGATGAGAAATTGACCTGAAATTGTTTTAATTTTATCAAAAATCTCTCATGATTTACTTTTACAACCAAAATTATATGAAATTAACACATTTCAACTCAATTTAAGTATTTCATTGTTTTAGTGTTTTAGTGATAGAAAAATCACTTTTGGAGAAATTTTTTAAATTTTAGAAAATGAAATGTGCTTTCCTATAGGTCAGACTCCACTAAATGGTTTTCCATAGGCGACAATGTTAACGTTTGGTAAAATATTCTATGTTTCCGACATTCCAGTGATTATAAACTATATACCGATTTGTAGGCCGTCCCTTCCCCAATTCTCGAATAAAATCAAAATCATGGGTTGACATTCTGCTTTTTTCGCTACATGTCCATCGCTAGGGCCACCCCAATTTTGGCACAAAATGTACAGAAAATTTAGATATTGGGTTACACATATTTCAAGGGGCCCAAAATTTCACTTTTTCAACAATCTAGTCATTCTACCTTAACCTTCTTAACCAACAAAATTGCCCCTTATTTAGTGGAGTCTGACCTGTAAGGGGAAGCATTTTAGCAACGGGTGATTGGGTCCTAATAAAAAAAGTCAGCTTCGATGGTAAGCATAGGTTAAGCAACAGATTGGATGATAGACCCTATATTATCATTGGTCAGCCGATTTTAGATTTCCCTATTCTTGAGGTAAAACGGGAGGACGGGACTGGGAAGGTGAAGACCCTCCAGAGGAATCTTCTGTTGCCCATTGGGTTTCTAAGATCTAAGCCTACCCCGGCTCCCCGTAAGAAGTCTCAATCAGTTAAACTACGTAGGCAACAAGTAGAGACATAAGATTCTGAATCTTCCGATGAAGACTCAGTTATTTTATATCATGATGTTGATCAGGGTAATGATGATATGTCTGAAGATGCAGATAGTACCGGTACGAGCGAAGTAGGGGACGCCCGTGACACTTCACAGAGTGAACAGACCTTAACACCCTCTCCAGCACCTAGAAGGTCTAGGAGGAATAAGACACTGCCAGGTTGGATGTCATCTGGCGAGTATTGTTGGTCTCAGCAGTCTAATGATGGGTGGCTTAAGCCAGCTAATTTCCTGCCTCAGAATTCCAAGTGTAAACTTTAATATGACAAACAGGATGATGTGGCTAAAGCCTTACTGACAATTGTGACCAATATCGTAAAATAAACGGATATGTGGTTTAATATATTTATTCATGTATTTACTTTTTGTGTGTTATATTATAAATCTGTTTTTCGTGGGTTTTTTCCCTATCTTTCAAGAGTTGTGTTACTGGTTACTCGTTATGGTAAATCTATCAAACAGATGATTGGGGATTTGTTCCTCTTGTCACATACTGTAAATCCAGTTTTATTCGCGTGAATTTTATTTTCGCGTAATTACGCGAGAGCACTTACTCGCCAAAATAAAGTTCTCGCTAAATATACTGAACTAATATTAACATGCATTACAACAACACAAACTTTTAACTTAAATGCACGCTCGCGAAAATATAGTATCGCGAATTATCGTATGACCATCAATTCGCTAAAATAAATTTCCGCGAAAATTTCTCGATTTACAGTACCTAATCCCGACCCACTTTTTTATGAACATCACCGATTGTGACTTATTTTTGTTTTCGGTGATGTATGACATGGCGTGCCGTCATTGCCTGGTTTATCAAACGGTTAATCTGTATAAACATGATGACAGATATGATCCCCCTGTCGCATACCTAGTCCCGATCACGTTTTCTCGTTTATGACCATCGCCGATTGTGACTTGTGCCCGTATTCGATAATGTGTGACACTGCGTGCCATCAAGGCCTGGTTGATCAAACGGTTAATCTGTAAAAACATGATGGGGGATATGTTCCCCCCTGTCGCATACCTTGTCCCGATACCCCCCCCCCTTTTTTTTTCTCATTTATGACAATCACTGATTATGATTTTTCTTGGATTCGAAAATATGTGACACGACGGGTGCCACGCGCGGAGCAGAAGTTGCTAACCCTGCCGGAGCACCTGAACTCAACCCCGGTTTTAATGGGGTTCGTGTTACACTCTTTTTAGTTATAAGTGTATTTGTGTATTTCTGTTTGTAATTTTGTCTCCTTTTTGTTTTTGCCACGATTTTGTCTGCCGTTGACTTATTCTATTTGGAATGTCCCTTGGTATCTTCTATTTCACCCATTTTACATTTCACCGTTAAATCGAGGACGACTTTCTCGGCTGGGGAAGGATGTAGCGGGGTTATTTTTTAGTTTAATTCTGTTTACCTGATTGATATTAAACATGTTCTTCTGCTGTAGAAAATGACGTGTAACTTCTATACAAATATATCTTTTTGTAACATTGATTCACGTTACAATACATTTGAAAAGGAACATCATTCTGTATTGTTTTATAGAAGAAATTATTTGGATCGTATTGTAAAGGGAGGTAATTATTTTTTGCTCTAACGATTTATTGATTTATTTGGTCAATTTACTATAATTCATTGTAACATTTTTGTATAAAACCCCTGGGCTTATTGTCCATTTAAAACTTTGGACAGACGATCGGCTGTCCAGTGGTTGGTGATTGTAAACAGAAATTATATTATTTTTATTGTGCTTTAGATCTTTTATTGAATTTTCGCGTATCGAGATTTCGAATTTGGAGTTTAGTATTATTTTTAATTATTTTATTTCCAGTAGATTTAGATACAGTCTAACCTATTTTAAGAGACTGTCCAAGGGAAGGAGCAAAAAGGGTCACATATGGCAGGTGGTCTCTTTATTCAGGTGATTTATAAAGAAAAAAGCTATTTTGGGAACCAAGCACATAGGTCACATAAGACAGGTTTTCCTTTAATTCAGTGGGTCACTCAGGCAGGTTAGACTTATTGTAATTTGTTTCTCCAGGTTTTTGGTTCCTTGTACTTAGAGCTTAGCGATTAGAAAACTGTTTTAACATCGAAACACCCTGTACCACACACAGGTAGATACGATTACTTACTTATATTTTTTATTCGATTTTTTTTTAAGTTTATCTAGTTTCGCGACGATGTCGGAATTATTCATTGATTGATTTCATTATATTTATATTACTGTATTTATTCTTTCCGTAATGCCTGTTGTAGTATCTGTATGAACTTTTAGTCGGGCTTGGCTATTAGTGCTACCTTTGTGTTCTACATGTATACTTGACATGCGTGATAATAAACCGGAAGTTCCGGTGTGTGTAAAAGTCTTCAATTTGGTCTGATTTGTTTACGGTTAAATCCGGTATATTCAACTCTTAATGGTGTCATCCAGCCATACAAACTCTACACCTGTTATACAAATCTTTAACAGAGTGTTCTTTAAAACGACGTTATCGATGCAATAAAATACAATATAAAGCGAATTCACGGCTGACTCTTATTTGTAGAGTATTCACCACGCCTGTAACATACACAAACATTGACAATAAAACGGTCCTTAAAGCAGTTAAAGAGAGTTTTGATCTGTTTCCGGACCCGAGAAGACCGGATCTGGAATTTTTAGAATTACTAAAACTCAGTTTGGAAAGAAAATATTTTGAGTTCAACGGGAGCTGGTACCTACAGACTTCAGCTACAGCTATGGGCAAACAGTTCGCCCCCAGCTATGCAAATATCTTCATGGCGGCTTGGGAACGTGAAGTTTTTAAAAAATGTGACAAGTTACCGCTAGTTTACTTCCGGTATTTAGATGACATTTTTATAATTTGGACTATCTCAAAACAAGATTTTGACAATTTTTTCAACTTTATTAATATGAATTAAGGCATAGCCTTGGATGCAAGCGTAGCTTTACTTTAGCCTGGCTTTGGTAAAGCATTCACTCTTCAGTAAAGTATTTTTAGTTTTAGGTGCATATTTTACTCTTAGATTTGGGGGGGGGGGGGGCTTTGAACAAAATTGACTATAGGTTGAAATTTTGTTTTAATCCCACTCACAAATATTTCACTTGTATATAAGATCCATAAATCATAGAATGCAATTGGCAAGCTTCAGTTTTAGCAAAGTCTTTACTGCTCAATCGTTACTCTTTTAATGCTAAGGGTCACAGAACAGTGAGTGTGAGAGTGAAAAAATGTTGGGAATCTTTTTATTTTGACCGCCATCCTAAAGACAGGAAATCTAGCCGCTTCTATGTAGTTGACTTGAATCCACAACCTCACAATCAGAAGGCAAACAAAGCCACGAGCCACAAAATGTTAATTATTTATTTGATTTTTTAAGCGTTCTACCTTAAGTAAATCTGACCTTATTAAGGTAATCAGTACAAGTGGTTTGGAGTCACAGGCAGTTGTTTCTATAAATAAGGGTCGAGGATTACAGACTAAAAAGGTCTCTTTAGAGCAGGGGTTTACCGGACTCGCATGATACGAGTACATGACCCTCAAAAAGTCTTTTGTAACCCCCAATTTGTTCATGTACATCTATTTGCATGGACCCTTGATATTATAATAATCAAAAACACAACTTTTTACTTTTCCACTCTCATCTCCATCTTTATCATTTATGCTAACAAATTTGAACAGTTCAACTTAAGACAACAAACAGAGCATGTATTTCATACACATAACTCATTTGTTTTATTCATACATTAAATTTTGAATATAATTTGTGGACCCTTTAACTTATGGATTGGACCCTCAAAGAAAACCTCAGGAAGTCCAAGGTACCCCTAGAATTAGAATGCCAGGTAAACCCCTGTTAGAGTATGCAATCCTTTTCCCCAATAGTACAGTTTTATAGTTTATATATTCCTAGAATGCACAGATCCAGGATTTTCCCAAGGGGTGTGTGTGTTAAGAAAAACAAAAATATTAACTCAATTGATACATTTATCATAATGGTAAATGTACATGTGTATTCTTTAAAAGTTATTTGTTCACATGGTTTTCTTTCTCATTATGATAATGTGTATCAAGAATTGAAAATTTGTTTATGACCTATAATCTTATATATTTTTACCATTGTAAATTAATCTTGACCATTCTGACATTTGCAACTGGGCATGGGAATAACCAGACCACAGGGAGGAGAGATGGAGATGATGTATCATTTACGCCCATACAAATATTTGTTAATGCTCATTTAATTCTGATTGATGATAATTTTTATCACTTTCATTTTCAGACCCAAAGTCATTGTTTAAATCCAGTTTTCTGCATAGTTGAAGGATGGATCTGACCCGCTGAACTAAAAACTGATATTGCTTATTAAATTCTGTATTTTATTTTTGTTCAGAATTTTGTCGTTTCATCTAAAAAGAATTTCTTCAGATTTAGCTTATCTTTATTTTTAATACATGTAATCCCTTATGCCCCTGCAATGAATTGACTGGGGACACTACATGTATATATAGTGGTCACACCAGTTCGCTATTCCGTCTTTCCCAATATTTTGTCTTCCCAACTCCTGGTTAACCCTTCGGAGGATTTCAATGAAACTTGGAAGTATTTATGATCACAAAATGTAGATGTGCATGTGGGAAGGGGAAGGCTGTTCAAAATTAATTTTAAGATTTATAGCCCCTAATCTTAGTTTTGTTTGTTTGTTTTTGTTTTGTTTTTATTTTTTTTTGGGGGGGGGAGACGTTTCACTGATTTATTTGGTCTGTGGTGTTGCGTATTCCTTTTGTCATGGATAATGTATATTGCTGTCTTGATTATGTCAGTAAACATTTATTTACACATTATTAGAATTTCCACTACATATCACCTAATTTCAGTATATGTATGTTCAGTAATGTGAAGTGTGGCATTTATGTGTTTGTAAAGTTATACATTTTGATCACATCTTGTATGGTCTCGTCAAGCAGAATTTCAATTCAAATTTTTTAATTTGTTCTGCTTTTATATCCCTGGTAAATGATAATAATTAGGCCTATTCTAAAAAGGTTAATAGTTTGCTCTAGCATCATATTCTGATGAAATGATAAATTAGCTGAAAGCTAAAACGAGTTCTACATGCAACAATTCTTCTCTCATCAGGAATTTAACTAGTAAGTCTGGATCTAAATTAGAAAAGGAAATATGCTCAGGTAAAAGTCACCTGTATGACTATTTTTGAAAGTGATACACAATCAGAAAATGCGTGTAGATCTATGGAAATAAAATTAAAAATGATGAAACAAAAACTGTTTAACACCCCCTGTTATTTTATTATATTATTTTTTTTTTTTTTTTTTAGGTTTCCACTAATATTTTCAAAATTTATGGGGTTGTCCAACAAATCACTAACAGTGTACTTCTCATCATACTGTGAATAGATCTATGTGAATCTAAGCCTAATTGACCAATATTGGTATATACTTTGAAAACTCCAGGAGGGCGTACCCCTCGACCCCTACCCCCGAGTTCTAGATCCGCCAAGGACCTATGTTTGAGTCCTTGAGATCCGCACATGCCGTTGGATATTAGGCATAATAAACGGCCCGACTGAATCCGTAAACGGCCAAAGGTAATGAGTAACACAGCTGATCGTCGACACCAGGCTGTTTTAAATCAAAACGTGGGGCCTCCGTGGCCGAGTGTTTAGAGCGTTCGACCTCGAGCCGAGGGGTCCGGGGTTCGATTTCCGCAGTCGCCACTCCGCGGTTGGCCGTCCCTGTATTTCGGATGAGACAGTAAAAACCGAGGTCCCGTGTCACAGTAGGTGTTGGCACGTAAAAGACCCCTCCCTGCTCTACGGCCAGCAGTGCCGAGCACAGGCAAATTTGTCGCCCTTCACCGGCACACGGTGACGTCTCTATATGAGTGAAATATTCTTGAGTGGGATGTTAAACAACAACGCAACAACAGCAACAAATCAAAACGTGACAATTATCAATGTTGACAATGATAAAAATGTGGGCCAATTTACTTTTTTATAAGGCATGTAGTTCAAGAAGTCAATCGACATCTCCACACTCGATAGTCACGTACGAAACGAGTGCACCCACTTCTACTCCGACAGCATGGTAAGCTAACCGTCATCACTTTTCGTGTACGTGACGTATAGCGGTAAGAAATTTTGGATAGAAAATGGCGTCTGCTTTATACGACGGAGTTGTTTGGTATGAAATTTGCATTGAATCCTGTCGGAGGTATTTTTGGAAATTTTGTTTCAGGGTACGTAAAGTGCACAGATTTTGTTTTTAATTTCTCGGGAATAATGGCATATTCTATGCGAACCTTCCAACCTGATGCGGGACTGGTTGAATCCAATCTCCGGTTCCGTTCAGAATTTTTTTCACGTGCTTCCGGCTCTATGAAACTTTCTGAAGGTCATAGTATACACCGGAAGGGACGTTCATACCATTAACTATCAGCAAGCCGTTAAACTAAAAGCCACGATCAGTGAGAAATCCATTGACTTTCTAGATACAACAATTTTTAAGGGCCCAGATTTTAACAAAACCGGAAAACTAGATACTAAAGTGTACTTCAAACCAACCGACACTCACTAGTTACTTCATAAAAAGTCATTTCACCCAAAACACTTTTAAAGGTCTTATTAAATCCCAAATCCTACGCTTTAAGTGTATTAGTTCTAGAAAAGAAGATTTAAAAAAATCAGTTAAAATACTTTTTTCACATTAAAATCATCCTAACCTTATTTTACCCTGTACCAGTTAAATATAATATGTATCACGTCTATAATATACACTATTTCACTTAAATATAACATGTAGATACCACTAATCGAACACACCCTTAACCCATTGGGAACCTCTGCTTCTTACCTGCACGGGTACCTTACCTATACTGGACAACTGAATTACAGTCCGTGCGTTTCACTTTTAGACGTGGCGTGATTGAGAGAAGCGTCTCAATAATATTTCACCAATTTGTACACTATAGAGCACGTTTATATAACTGGTCCCGCTTCTTTGAGGTAAGCACATTTTATTATTTTATTTATTATATGTCGTATTTGTCGATATTTCGGTCCTAAAACTCTCAGGTACGGAATTTCCGAAATAACAAATTCTATATCGCATATTCGTTGATAAATGATCTTTATATGTACTGTATATTGCTATAGTTATGTGTCTATAAGTAACGGTTACAGTTTTGGTTATCATTGACAGTTCACACGTAAAGTACCTGTATCTGCTGAAAAGTTACAGTGAACAGTTTCGGTCATAATTGGTAATGAGTATGTGTCGTGTATCGCTTGATATAGCTATTCTATATCTTGTGTTATGACCTATGTGAATACTGTATCGTTTAAAAACATGAATAAATATTAAATTTCTCGGTTAATTGCAAATAATTTTCACTTCTTTCTTGCACATTCGTTCAGTCAGCTTCGCTGTCAGCCATCTTTTTGTTCACGTGACTTTGATCTTTTGCTCTGACCAATGAAACCTAAGTTCTCAAGATCAACTACATTAAAGTACAGTAACCTACGGTGGCCCGAAACAGACATAATCGTGTTCTTTGAAACGACTGCCCGAACTCTTTTTTCCGTTTGTATTTGTCATGTTGACAATTAGTAAATATGTCACGGAGGTTTAATGTTTTATTTCTTATAAATTATTCATATTAGTTATTTTTTTTTAAATAATATGATACATTTTTATGAATAAAGCCTTTTGAAAATCCAGTTCATATAAAACTGATTTTAATTCCTTTCTTTCATACGGTGACTTCAATCTAAAGGTCCATTAGGTAATTTCTGTTATTGTAAAAGCAGGTGTTATACTTGTTCACCTGTGTGTTGAAGTAGTGTGAGCACTCATCACTGTCCAGTTTGGACAATGTCATTCCATTGTCTTCTTTCTAAGTGTTTCATTGGATGATTGGTGGGTTTATTCCCAAATATGGCAATAAACATGTATGAAACCGGTTTTAGTGAGTGAGTTCCAAACTGAATACCACTCTTCTGATAGATCACTTTGCCCACAGATTTACAACTGTAAAGTGCCGATTTTATACAAGAAGAAGAATTAGCAAGTAATTATATACTTCAAGTAAAATTTAGTGGTAAGTTCCATAGTTCAAATAATATCGCGATGCTATTTACATTTGGCTTCAATAATTTTATTCTAATTTTATCAAATAATGTAAAACTTTTATTTTCTGAATGTGTCTGTGTGCACGTTGTGTATTTTATGTCTTTTAGGCTGGATTTCACGGATTTAAAATTTCAGTGGACCAACTAAATGCATAAATCCAAATTGTGTCATACTTGTGAAATGACCTCGTGACATACACATGCAGTCATTGGATGGATTAAAGTAAGATCCCAAAAAGGAATATCACATTATAGTTTTAGTATTTCTGCACCTGTTTCATTTGTATTCCTTATTTTGGCAACATTGAAAACGAATGAGAAATAGCATTTTGGATCCTAGAAACATGAACCTAATTTTGACAAAATAAAATAAAATATAGATTTAAATGGAATTCCTAGGATATGAGTACCAAATCTGTATCTTTCTATGAATCAAGTTTTGATAAAAATTGAT
>JACSZP010034826.1:0-11644 GCA_016161895.1 Pinna nobilis
TGTACCGCTTCATGAATGCGCTAGACAGCTTTTCACTCGTGGAACCAGTATACAAGTGCCGGCTCACTGTTTCTGAAAATTGATATTAAATACGATGATGGATATATTCCCGTTGTAATACACCTTAACCCGTCCTTCCTTTTTCGTTTTCGACTAATACTGGATTCGAATTTTTCTCAGATTCAATACATAGGCGAAACAGCAGGCAGGTGTCGCGCACTGAAAACACTTTATTAGTCATTAATTATTTAATTTCATTTACGCATTTCTTATTTTGAATTATGTATAATAGTTATTCATAATTCAAAATAAGAAATGCGTAAATGAAATTAATACTGCAACAATCGTTACTGTTAATACTGCAGGACACGTCACTTTTGGTATCTGTAATATTGCCGAGGCAATCGATAGCCTAGAGTTATATTTCAATTTCGGCATATCTGTGCATTCATACTATTTTATTCACATTACCTACACTATCCCCGGGCCAGAAAGTCAATAACGGAGTCTGTTTTTAACCGAGGACGAATCGCATCAGTTCTAATGTTCAACGAACTGACTATCAGAATAACATTTTATTCTGAACAAAAAGTGAACAGATAATGGGATTACATTACTGGGAATCTATGATGACTGAGATATTTATTTTATGTATCAAAATTTATGGTCAGAAAGTGTAAATCTCGATCAACATAATTTTTTCTGAATATATATGCATTTTTGCAGAACAAAAATCATATTTTCGGTAATGTTTTCTGCAACATTTCAACGTTACAAGGGAATGACATTGAAACAAAATGCGTTACTTTGTAAAATATAATATTATTTCATTGCTTAATACATTAATACATCGTTTTTAGTTTTCAAACAAAAGTGCGGCGATATGATCACTTGGTTATACGATAGAGTGCTTACTTTAAGACTGGTAGGTCATGGGTTTAAGTCTCACAGCGGCACAAATGATGATTTTTTGTGTCGTTCCAATCAGGGGAGAAAACATACTTTCGATATCAAGGTATGTGTCGTCACTTGAGATATCCATCACTGCATAACATATAGTTCATAGGATCTTGAAGGGTTCCGACGTCTTACTAAGATATTAATTAAACTAGCTGAAATCTTAGCCCCACGGTGTTGTAAGGAAATCTCAGCAAGATTTATAACAAAGATAAGATAAAGAAATAAAACATTCTGTTTGAAAATAATTTGTTTTATTAATGTTGCATAGTAAAAAGCATTATATAAAGATCGCGAACTGCAAAACTTTTATCAAATTAATCCTCATAAACACATGCACATCACCCGTATAAATGGATCATGATGGTAGTATAATTAGATACTTATCAATTTAACAATGAAGTGATCTGTTTCTTTTTATTTCTCTAGTCATCTAAAAGCAACAAATCAAACTGAATAAAAGAGGTGAACGACTTACATCAATGATAATCCGTTATCACTTGGTAAGGGCCAGAATATTGCAATTGAGCTCTTTTTGTCATTCGTATTGAGCTAGTTAAACTAGTTCTAAACACAAAATTTGTTTGTCACCTCAAGTGAAAGCATTCTACTTTATATCATATTACGATCTGTGTCATAGAATGATCTTGCTGAATACCGTGATAAACTTGTAGGAGATTCACAGCACTTCTTTTAATAAACTTTCTCTTCCACCGACTAATGGACCATAGCATGATTCTGTCGATAAATGCACGTTGACCTTTAGATAGGTGGTATTATTTTGACTCGTATAATAACACAAAAAAGCATCATAAGAAATATCCAAAGAAATAATAAGATACTCAAAAGATAAGGGTTCATATCGATGATGGGTTTGACATACTTTTGCTATTTTTGCAGTGGACAGATTTCGCAGTTGAAGAAAGGGGGAGGGGCGCTTGCATTTGAACCGAACCTCAAACCCAAACTGAAAAGCTGTGCGAGACTAAAATGCTTCAAGAAACATTTGTCTAAGAAGGTCCCTAGCATAGAATATAGAAGCAAAGAATCTTCGTTTTGGAAACAAAATATTTACCAAAATCAATAGATTCACTGTAAAACAACGATGTACACCGATCGTCAGTAGTACTCTGCATATTGTGCAGGTTTAGAACGAATCATCCGTAGCTTATCTATAAAGGTTCTCGGTTAAATGTTTACGAATATCGCTTTTATAAATGTGCAAACACATAAATGTCTAAATGACATAATGCATAAAATCAGAAATGTATTCTGAATTTGATTGTCAAAAGCTAGCTGAATAGTGAAATTTTATATTTTGCCACAAACTAATGCCTCCGAATAAATATTGGAAAAAGTGTAGTTCATTTACAAAAGATATAAAATCAATTAAATAAACTAATTGATTATTTACAAAGGAAAAAAAATAATGCTGCTAGAAATAAAATATAAAATAGTCCCGGTCATGTATGTGTCGTGGCCTTCACCTTACAGGTATGACGCTTATTCAAATTATTTTCACACACAGGGGTAAAATACGACATAGATTAATGTATTATCACTCTCCAATGTAGCATAGGAACATTCTAGGCGTGTGTACAATGTGACCATAACCAAGAGAGACCTTGGTTGAAGTTCATGTCACATCCTTTCTGAATAGTAAAAAATAATATTAAATTTCATCTGTCCCCAAAGAAGCGTAAGTACGCCAGGACTCGGAAAAACGGAAAGGATGTATTAAAGGACGGACGAGATGCGAACATTGTTTCAGTCCGATGAGACACTGAAAAGCTGATCGAATCAATGATATGTGCGGATAAGCGAAGGTTAATATAAAATTCACAAACAGATAAACAGCCAGTAGTAAGTTTTTTTACTTAGGTCTTTGCATCGACTGTGTCAAATATTTCAACTCTCAAAGATGTTGATTAATATTCTGAAGCACGACCATTTGTAGTGACTGCATTTTGCTGGCAGATCAAGAACACGTGACATTTTCAGCCGAACTCGACATTTTACTGAACTCGTGGGGGTTTCCTTGGAACATTTGAGACGGATGTGACATGGCAACAGGGAATATGGACTTATTCCGGATATCCCTTGGTACTTCTGCTATCTTATCTATCTCTCCAAATAAAGGTAATAATATAATACTCCGGAAAAGTGGAAGGACAGATTGACGGACAGACACAATGCGAAATTATGGCATACTATCTTAGGTTTTTATCACCGGGAAAATTGAATAATGTATGTAGATAACAAACAGTTAACGTTAATACAACGATATGCAAACTGATAGACATCTAAACGAGCAGTATTCTATAAATACATAAAGCAAAAAGTTATAAGGTATTCAGAAAATGTGAAAATGTTTCCTTTCTTTTGATACACTCACTGAGTTTACTAATAAACACGAGTTCTTTAGAACCTGTCTTGAGAGACCACAAGAAAACCTCTTGTCGTGAAAGACTACATCTTGTTTAAGGATGGTCTCTCAAGACAGGTTCTTCTTTGGTCCACTCATATTTTAAAAAATCAAGTAGTAGGGTAAATATCCACGAATATCATACATTATAAATGTACAAAAACATACAAATAACAATCCGGCAAGTATAGCATAACGATCCACGAAAAGGAATATGCAAAAACTGATTAAAACTAATATTTGAAAAATGTATAAGTAGAAATATCATTTGAGCAGATACGATCTCTCACTGATAAAGAATTTTCAGATCAAAGTTTCATTAGATCTTAAACCAGTAATGAAAGGAGTATACGGTTAACCTATATACAAAAATGTTCGATGGTAAAATAAAACTTAGCACATTTAAGCGGTTTGATTTCTTACGGTCATATAAATGTCCTCTTAACATGCTAATATAGAATATAATATGGTTCCTCGCCTTCGTCCAGCTATAGATGCATTATGTTTGCAATTTCTGAATTCAACCAATAAATCATACCTGGAACAATGCGGGTACCAATGGAGGGACAGTTGCATCCCTCGCCTGGTGATCGTTAATGGTCTTCATAGACATAAGGCGTCCATAGATCGGATCACATCTGAGATGTAATAAAAATAACTTCCCTTTAAAGATAAATCGGGCATCGATTACAGATATTTGTATATACAAAGCCGATGCGTATATAGTAAAAATTGTCATTATTTCACTTGTACTATCTCAGCATTATGAAAAGGCAAAAGTAACGGACAGGGATATCGTAATTCCTATCAGGCATACAAAATAAAGTGTTGAGCTTTCTCGCTTATCACTATGGACAGTTGTATCCCTCGCCTGGTGAGCGGTCGAACCTTAATGGTCTTCACATACATAGGGCGTCCATAGATCGGATCACATCTGAGATGTAATAAAAATAACTTCCCTTTAAAGATAAATCGGGCATCGATTACAAATAGTATATTTGTACACGTATATACAAAGCCGATGCGTATATAGTGAAAATTGTCATTATTTCACTTGTACTATCTCAGCATTATGAAAAGGTAAGAGTAGCGGACAGGGATATCGTAATTCCTATCAGGCATACACAATAAAGTGTTGAGCTTTATCGCTTATCACTATGCGTTACATTTGTTGTAGATTCTCTTTGAGTTTGTGTAATATGTCTATTTTGAATTGCCCTCCCTCTGGACTATGTAGATATCTGCATTAAATTTTGTTGTAGTTTGCGTTATATGACTGCTGAATCACTGGCCTCACTCTGCACTTTTAACATATATAAGTTAAATTGTTTCGTAGTTTGTGTAACTTCGCTGCTGTTTCACTGCCCTTCCTCTGCACCACGTACATTGCTTAATGTAGATTTTACGTTCGGCTCTTGAAATTGAATCATAGCATATCCTGTCGGTTCCTCTTTACGAATTGTTGGCTTACCACGTGTGAATGACTGATCAAATTTGACGTCCATGTAAAATAATCCATCTTTGTTCTAAAATAGATGTTATAAGAAGAAGATAATAGCATTTATTGAAATTAACTTACCATGTAAGAAAGACAGAATGGGGACTGTCTTACTTTCAGAAGTAATAATCCAATCACAACAGATTCACAAAGTCAAACATGAGTATAAAAATATGGGACCAAGACTTTTCAACATTGAGCCACTTAATATTGCTTAAATGTGCAAACGACATTTATTTTAGGTTTAAAATGACGAGAAAAGATTTATATGGCTAAAAAGAAAACTGGACTGATTTTAGTGCTAGTACATCTGTCTATTGGAATTTGTGATTACGATACAGACAAGCTATCATGTAAGAATATAATAATACTTTGTCATTCATTCAACTGAGTGTGGATGGTGAGGATATCGCCCTATTATATTTCGCACTATTGCCGTAGGGCCAGGTTTGACCTAAAAATACCTACATTAATTACAACTAGCAAAAGTTAATAGCATTTACATTATAAATGACAATAAGAATTTGTAGTCATAATTATGGGGAAAAAATCACTTTTCATCTTATCATCACTGTTGTTTTAACACTTCTGCAAGTACCAACGATATATGTCTTTTAACCTATCGTATTTGTATCTTCAAGTGACTGGTCCTCATCTATAGGTTTCAAAAATCCACTCACTACTGTATTTATGAGGTTCAAAGACGTGTCACATTTATGCGACTAAAATATTATGATTATTATGAGGTACATATTCCACTACTTCTGTAGCTAGGATATCATGATACAGCAACTACAGATACCAAGGTAGCAATGGTCAGAAGAGTAAGGGAACAATATACAAATTCGGGGACATACAACAAACACGGAGCTCTGAAAATCCATAAGTCTTAAAATGTGCCATAAAGGAGAAAGTTTCCCCTTCTGATCAGTCTTACCCGTCGGGTAGACGGACAGCAGAGTTTAAAGCCCAAGAGTGTCCGAGAGTGGTATTCTACTTACCTTATATCCACGTTGTTCGTTTTCTTTTGCCTTTTCCTCTGTGGAGCCAGTCTGCTTAAATCCATTCATATTCTGATATTGTTCTCCTACAATTTTACATAACATCAATTTCAGTACTTAACATTTATCATGTTTTCATTGTAAGATATAAGTCGTAAAAGTGATTCTAGCAAGCGATTGAATAGTTAGCTCAATATTGACAAGACAATGAGTCTAAATTAGTTTCTAACACCTGAAGAAAATTGACATAGCTTTTAATGCGATGTACAACAAAACATATCAATTAAAACCTAGCTCAAAAATACATTGGATTATCCATTTATTCAATATTTTTACCCGATCCCTAGTTTCGAGAGGTGATAACTCATACCCCCACTGTAAAATGATAGAATTCATAAACACCCCCCTGTAAAATAATAGACTCTTTTCTAAATCAATTACTTAGGCAGATCCAAATATGTCGAAGGGTTGAATTAGTTAAGTTAAAGGCATTCGATGTCTAGGACCATAACTTTAGTAATTACATGTCTACGTTTTTGGTCAATTCTGAAATCAGGGCCTGGGACCGTTAGACCATTATCTGGTAAACCTTTTCTTCAACTGTAAAATCTAACGACTTTTCTCAACTTGAGTAATGTATGAGCATAAACAAAGTTTTGGACAGTCATCTCTCAGAAGATTAATCTTTTAAGCAAGGTCTCTAGTATTCGAAAGTATATTTTAAATTTCAAACAGCGAAAATTTACACTGCGTGAGGCTTGTCTTAGGAGAAATACACGCTAACAGTGCTGCGAGAGGCATCTCGCACTAGAGTATTTCAGGGTATACATGACCTTTTATACTTTAAAGTCTGATAAAATGTAAAATGAAGTTAGTTTTACTTTTACCAAAATTCAAATCCCCTAACATAATTGGAACAAGTGTCCGGAAGGAGTCACCGTCCCCTATTGACATACCACATCCGTCACACATGTTTAGCGGACCCTACGAGTTCATTCTAACAGGAAAAACCTAATTACACTACCTTTTGTGTTTTTCTTGCTTGACTTGTCTACTTCAGCATAAATAGGTGGAGGGTCCTCACTCACTTTTACTGGGCTTTTCGTCTTTGGTTTAACAACTTCCGCATATACACTAGGATTTTCCGGTGCTGCACTAGCTCCCTGCACTGCATTAGCGCCACCTGGGTTACCCCCATACAGAGGGTTGTCTTTTAAGCCATCTGTGGTAGACAACACATTTTCATGTCATATACATGCAATATGCTCAAATTCAAGATTTATTAATACAGTTCATCAGTTACTATGACTTTCCCTCTAAAATTTAGATAAATTAATTTCGATCTATTAAATGCGTGTTGTGAGTTCAGCATCAACATATCCGCTTAATGGATAGCAATATCACATCATCATCGACCTGCAGTGTGTTCATATCACTTAATATACTTTGTCAAAGCAACGTAATATGTCACTTTCCTCTGATGACCAAAATAGTTACAAACGGGCTGAATAGACGGGGGTTAATACTTTATTTAATGAAATCATCATTGAGAGAGTTTTACGATCATTACAAGACCTATATCAAACAGTATGGCATTACGTAATACAGTTGGAAGAACGATATCATGCCTTGAGACCAAATTTGACCTCTCAAAGGATGGTATATAACGTATATATTATTTTTTTCCAACTTGACATCTGCTTTCGAACAAAAGTGACGTCTGTTACTAGGAAGCAGGGGATAATGGCTCTTTCTTGACACACTATCCAAATCCCTTTACATGAATAACTTTAGATCTGAATTTAAAGTTTTCCATGTGTTAAAATTGATTTTCTTGTGTTATGTGTCTTTACGTTCGATGACCATTATATACAAAGTATAATATATTGCCTTCTAATTTGCATCACTGGCATAATAATTTCTTTCTTATTACGCATTGACTCTTGAGACTCCTTATTTGGAATCCAGTTTATCATCAATTTGTAGAAGAGTTTACTGGTTAAGGACAATGAGAGAATAGCCATCATCTACACAATACTGGCTGTTCGACTCAAGTGACAAAAATGACCCAAAGGTACATCAGATTAGCACTTTGGTGATCTGACAAACTACCAGCTGAACATTATATATATAATGCAGACGACCCATCGAACTCCCGAGTTTGAAATACAGGTGACACGGTAGGTGTCACCAGAACACAACCCCGGTTTTCAGAAGGATCCATGTTACTTCATCTTTAGTTTTATAGGTGAGTGGATCACTCTTTGTTCTAATGTCTCATTTGCTTTGGCATTGGTGGCTCCTTGCCTTTTTATATTTTGAATGAATATTTGGCATCCTCTGTTCCCTTTTTTTAATCAATAGAATATTTATTGAATTATGAATTACCTCCACCCTTTTCGTCTCCTTTTTGTCTCGGTGACCCAGCTAACCTGGAAAATACATTAAGATTTCATTAATCTTAATTAATCATTCGCACAGTTGTTTATTTCGTTTCAAATTAGTCAAAATTATTTTATACTTAACGTCAAGTCATCCTTCACAATTTATCCGTATAAATAAATCAAGCGAAGGCACCACTTCACATAAGTATGTTCTGCACTTATACCTGGCTCTGGCAAGAATATCGGATTATGAAAACAATAATTGCAGGATAAATTGAAAGGTATAATACTGAAGTTTCGACCGATAAACAATACCTTAATGTAACTAAAACTTTTTTCATTAAAACAAATACAAAAATGAAATTTAAATAAAAATTACGAGACGTGTGTGTTATGTCCTTTCTAAAAGAACTCTGAGCTAGACTCCCTTTGATATTGTTTTGTCTGCCGACGAATTCAGACATAAGGTCGAAAGGAAAACACTGAAACTGAAAATCCACTAATTAAGAAAGAAAAATAAAAGATGCGAAGGACGTAATGATAAATCATCCTGGAAATTTACACATACAGATTTTCTTTAAACTACGTATCGTTATTAGAAGCTGATTAAAACCCTTGGAAGTGAGAGAGTAGTTAGGAATAACTCATATCTACCTCTGTGAACAGTATCAGTACATGTATGTCTATTAGATATAGAGTAAAATGGTGATGCTAAGTTCTCAATAACATAACTAGTAAATACTTACTTTTCTCTGCTGTTAAATTCTGTAAAGGAAAATGAAGCTTGGTGAAAACCGTGTCATGAAAAAGTGTTGGTAACTTAAAGGAAATGATCGATGTCATATTTTTTATAAGGAATACAAATGAATTGGGCAAACACGAACCTCTGGACACACCAGAGGTAGATTGAGGGGCCTAGGAAGAGTAAACATCCCCTGTCGACCGGTCACACCCTCCGTTAGCCCTGTATCTTGATGGTTTAAAAGTAAAAACAAAACTTCAGTAATTCGTTCAATCCGCTTTACTTCATACAATCAATTGGTGCCATACTGCCTTTCCGGTAGAATACTACCTCCTCGGTTTCTTTCTGATTTCTCCTGTAAGTGTAAGGCATGATTCGAACTTGAATAACACAAATTTCTCAATATGTCGAACTTATCTAAAGGGCCCGAATTACCCCCTAATATAATTCTATTGAAATATTATTCATGATTCGAATTTTCATCGGTCGAATTTCTATTGTCTCGAATTATTTCACGATGTAGATACCGGAAACCACTACAAATAGGCCAAACATAAACATTAACCAGCTCGAGAGTTTTGAAATGCAAATCAACCTTTTCAAAGCTGGTTGTTAATTAATGTTTCGCCAAACGGCAAGCCCCACTTACGAATCATCGAAATGTTATTGCATTCTAGGAGAATTATAATGTATAATGAATAAATGACTTCATACCATTCCTTTTCCCTTCTTGGTTCCTCCGTCTTCGTACTACAACTATGATCACAATAATCACTACCAGAACTGCAGCCCCTCCTCCTGCTGCCCCTCCCACAAGTCCTGAGTTAAGCGAGGATGGTGCTGACACTACAGGTGCTGAAAAAATAATACATTAATCCTTTATACATTTAAAATGAAACATTATCCTTGTTCAGATTATCTGAACTAGGCCCAGTCTTTCCACTGTTAGTTAAATTTACATGAGTTTAAATGTAATTTAGCCTTGTTTCATTACAGTTGCACAAACGTATAACTCGCCGTTAAATTTAACTATGAACTTGCTGACAGTTAAATTTGAGGTTGCTGTAACTCTAAAATAATAATTTTTTAGTAAATTCATAATTAACTAACTAAATAACCCTGCAATAGTGTTAATTCATATGGTAAGAAAATGACAAGCTTTAATTTGAACTTGTAGTCATTAGCTATCTACAATTTAATCTAACGATGCAATGTGCAAATCGGTCTAGGTGTTTAGGTAAATATACCACATAATCTAAAAGATGATTTTACCAATGGTTTAATACAATCTTTACATTTCAAATGATCAGAAACACCGTTTAACTATATAATTTGTTGCCCTGGTTGGAGGGATATATGAAGATTTGTTTACCCGGGCAAGTCCGAGGGAAGCCCGAGGGAAATATGACTTGTCGCGGGTAAACAAATCTTCATATATCCCTCCAATCAGGGCAATNNTACAGAATCAGTAAATACTATCTCCTTCAGAAACCACAAATTTAGAATGAACATATTGGCAGGTACTGCTTATCGGGGAGCGCAGAGCTATGCTTTGTTCACATTTATTTATTGAAAGTTTTTGTCTAGGCTTATGACGTCACAATGTAGATGTGACATAATGTTGCAAATGTAGACGAAGGAAATTATGAATGATGGTACTAAACAAACTGTATCAACCGTCTTATATTAACCAAAGGGATACAATTTGAGAGTAATGTCTCCCCGTAGGCCTATGCATGGTCGCTTGAGACAAAATCTAAACAGATAACAATGTTAAAACATTGTTAAACATAAAACAACAGATCTTAGACAAATCTAACAGTATGTTCGCTTTTCTAAAGCTGCTTTCGCTGTTATAGTCGTTTACCTTCCATAAGAGTTTTTTATTCGTAATACCTCAGGCAGTGTAGTAACACGAACGACAACTTTGTCTAATAAACTCCAAGGGTTTTCGCAAGAGGGAACTATGACCGCTGCACGCCAGGTTAATATTACGCATGCGAGGGATACACGATGTTTTGTCACCCTGACACGTGACAGCTCTCAACTAATCACCAACTGTCTTTAATCAATGGGGTATAATAATTAGCTTTATTTCACTCCTTTGATAAATTAAACTGCAAGTAAGAATCAACCAACAATTCCCATTTTTTCCATCAGCTACTTTGATCTTAATCGTCGGTTGTATATGACCGATGTATATATCAAAGATTTGAAACAAAGACCGAAAAACAAATTGTTTTACCTTTTGTAGGTAAATTTTGAAACTTTACCAAACTCTGATTCTTGATTACTCTACATCTGCAAACCATATTAAAATCCATAACCCTTGTTTAACCTACAGTTGAACAAGAGGATCCTCATAAGCAACAAAATCCAGGTAATGCTCAATTTTTCTATTATTATCTATGAGGTAAGGGTCTCACACTGGCGCAATTTTAATTCAGTTTGTTTGTTGTCATGAAGGGAGAATATTTAAATGTTGCAGATTTGAACAGGATTCATAGATCCTTATATAGAGAATTAAAAAATAAATAACTAATTCTTTTGGCACTGGAAATCGGTCACATTATTAACCCGAAATAGCGGGTAAGACTACGGAAATTGTTGCACGAGGCCGTCTGCCAAGAGATACAT
>JACSZP010034832.1:0-16199 GCA_016161895.1 Pinna nobilis
CTCAAACCCGGAATATATATATATATATATATATATAAACAAAAAACATCCGTTTCAATATGTATCTATCACCTGGGAATTGAAACTAATCACAATAATATCATCAATGATCCATTGTACTATACCAATTGTAAATAAGAATGAATGATGTGTCAATTTAATTATATTTATGGACCCTCACAACCATACTGTTAGCAATTCTTATCCCATAACGTATATTATTTACAGGTTCATTTCGCTATTACCGTTAACTTAATTATAGTAATATCTGCTATACAGAATGATGAGTTGTATAAGTATAGAGTTATATGTATGTAAAAATTAATAGTAGTCTCTGTTCTGATCCTGTCATTGACTCATCTGAAAATTGTTAAAATGCAACAAATATAAATTGGAAAATGAAACCGATAATTGTCTCGGGCCGATTTAGTGAGCAGAACTGTGTATCTAAAATACCGTTTGTTGTTTTTAAATCATTTTCTACTACTTTTTACACGATTTGACACTTCAAAATTCTACATTTTATAGATGTAATATTTGATCTCTTGTTTTGTTGCTTATGCATGATATACTTTTCAAAAATCTCTTTCTTTTTCAGATAAAATTCCGAACCTGTGAGATGCTTCATAGTTGGAAAAACAAAGCTTCATCGATTACGTAAGATTTATTTTGACGGGAACATTGAACTCAATAACAAATGCGGAAATAAACCAGAATACACAGAGACAGCCACATCGATTTTCCGAGCAGTTGGAAACTTTCTGTAATTTTTCTATTGATGTCTGACCTTGGTGCTTATTAATCCAATGCCTCCTAATATTGGCACCAGAAAATAAAGCATGATAAAATGACACTCAATGAAACGAAGAGGCCCTTTAAAAGACGCTATATTGGTTAATTTTACATACATGAGTTAATTCATAATTTATTATTCAATCGCTGAAAATGACTCATAACTTCGAGCCCAAATCGACATGTGTCTCTGTTGGGAACACTATACACAGACAAGCATTGGCGGACCGATCAAATAGATTTTCTCTACGTCCACGAGTTAATTATGGAGCAATTACACATTCGACGCTTAATGAAAATTGCTTAAATGAAGTTATCGGTGGTCGTAATGGATATGCGCCAAAGATAGCCGAACTGAGAAATAAATATGAGACTAATCGAAGAATCATAAACCAGCCGCAGGGTCTCAATGGAAATGATATCTGTCCTTCGAAAGTGTCCACAGGACAGTCAAAATCAAACTATCGCCCTACTGAACGAATTCAATCCGAAGTTCTTAGTATTTACGGAAAGATTGGAAGATCCAGTTCTAACACTATAAACAGAAAAGGTCGTAAAATAATTCCCAGAGGATACGAGCTCCGTTCGACTTCTAATAGGAAAGTTTCCAAAGAGGACAAAACGAAAAGTGTATTGCAGAATTCAAACGGTTCACCCACAAGCTGTGTTATGACTTCATGGACCGGAACTTCTAGTAAGCATGTTGATGTACACAAAGATACCAATATAAACAATGCCATGCACACTGGGACTACTTGTAATAAGAAGAATCTGGTAATTAAACCGGACAGTGACCGCCCGGAGCGAGATGGCCATCATATGAACAATTCTGATAGGACAAAAGTCATAATATCTGCTGTAGGTAAGACAGTCTCAGCTGCAACCTCGAAACTGAAGTCGTCAACACAGAAGGTCATCTGTGCAAATGATTCTGATAGAATTGTCGCTAGCAAAATAAAAGAGTGTGCGAAGGATTCTATGTGTAAAACAAATGAATCGAGCTCAGCCAAAACAAACACTGCAGGGAAATGTCGATCATTGGGTAATTCGATTAAAGTGTTTGTTGATAAAGAATCAGTTACACAGAGAATGATCGCAGAGGAACAAGCAGATGCACGGTGTATGAAACGATCAATTTCTGCAGATAACTGCAATAGAAAGTCGGTAGACAGGGATCCTAGTGCACAAATCAATGTTAGACATACTTTACCCTCTTCAAATATGCTCTCACCACGAGGTGATGCAAAAGATGCCTCCTCTCTATGCAGTAAACCTCAAAATGAAAGGAGGGTTTCTTATGTGAACGATTTCACTCATGGTAGCACCTATGGAAATAATGTGAAGAATTCGGTAACCAATGTATTAGACTCTGCTAAATCTGAAGAACGTGTCATAACGACGGAGAAGTCAAAAATCAAACGCAGTGGAGATTTACCGGGTCATAAAACTAAAGATATAAATGTTTGTGTAAACCATGACAAACAGAAAGACAATATACCTATGTTGCCGCATTCGTCTGACACACGAAAAGGAATTAGCAGTACAAGTAAACACGTGCTCAGAGATAAATATATAAAGACTGATACCTGTAATAGGTATATCACTAAGAAATCCCCAGGTGAACGGGCTAGCGACAATGTCGAGAAGAAAACCGCGTGTTTAAAAACAAGTAAGATACCTAGAAATGAGGCGAAACTGCATAGACAGGATGTCACTAATGTAAACACAGATGGTAAGACGACAGACACTGTACAGGTAAGCACAGCTGAAGTAATATCACCGGTGCGTGCTAATAATAATAATAGCTCGAGTGCACAACATCAGACTGAAGCTAACGGTCAGGTAACTACGCTAAGCGCGCGAGATGTAACCACACGAGGGCACTGTTATGTGAAACCCAGTCAATCAGATGATAATAGAGTTTACGAAACTACTCCAATTAGGGACAGTGATAAGGTCGGATTAATATCAGGATTACCTTACCATTCGGAAGATAGGATAGGTTCATATGTGTATTGGAACACCGGCTTGGTCTCCCACACATTTCAATCTCAGCTTAGCGAAGACAAAAGTAATTCTGAGGATGTTATTATAAGCTGTGAGCAGTATGAAAATGATATTAACGATCACACAATATCATCCGGATTTATTGACAGTACACATCTGAACAGAAAGCTAGTATGTGCCAAGGGCTCCGCAAATGGTAAGCCTTCAACTTCAAATGATTTTCAGCATAGCAAGACTTGTTTCTGTTTATCATATGATGTCGTTTTGAAAGATACAAATCTGTCTATTGTTTCTGAACATTCCAAGGCTGAATTAGATACCAGTCCAGTTTGTTTGTGTCGTCTGCAAAAACAATCGGAGGGAACATTGATATGTCAAGAAAAGAATCGGGTAGAACAATATACTACACGGCAAAGCATTCAAAACGAAAAGGACAAATACTGTATTAAGCGGGCTTATCATCGGGTATTAGACCGAGCGATAAGAACGAGTAGTAAATCAGACAATCCTGTATTTATTGAAAGGAGTACTACCAATAACGAAAATACGAAATCAGCTCAAAGTAAATGTACAGGAAATGACCTGGGAGGAAATGACATCCATTGTGAGATGAACAAAAGTACGTCAGAGATTTCATCAAAATCGCAACTTCTTTTATGCAATGGTTCATCGCCACGCTTTGACGTTAATACAGGTAGAACAACCTCAAATGATTTAACCCCAGCTACGTGCACGGGAGTACCGTCAGTGGAAAAAGTAAACAAATGTTCAAAATCTTCTGTTTTCAAACAGACAGCAAAATCCGTCACAGACTCTCAACAAGATAATGAAAATAGAATTCGATCATCAGATGACGGCACTGATTTAAAAGAAATAACAGTTTTTGTGGGGAATTCGTCGGCTTTGCCGCCGTTGGAAATTTCACAGACCGAGAAAAGTAAAATCAAGGACGTTGAAAGTAAAGGAAAGGAAATTATAACCGACAGTGCAAATTATTGTAATGATGATATTCAAAGCAGAGATCAGTTAGGGGAAGAGGAGATAGCAAGTTTGTGTACATACCAGTCTACATTAAGCAATAGTCAAAGATTCCCCGGAGGGGTAACACACATTAATGATAACAGACAAGGAACGTCGGGTTGCATTATTGAGGGAAAAGAAACATGTTCGACAGTATCTGTATCGTCTGAAAATCGTACACCAAAGACGCAAAAATCCCTGAACTTAAATGAAACGAACAAGGATGGAAATTCAATTACAGCTGAGAAATCATCAAATCCAGGTAAAGGCGCACTGATAAATGAGTTGTATCAGGATCTAGATAGATCAGTGAAAGTAAGTGGATGTCGAGAATCATGCAGAGAAATCATATCGAATGCTGGGACGGGTTCTAATATTGTGCGTAAATCTAAAGCGTTTGAAAACTACTCTGCTGTTGATTGTTATCGTTCAGATGATGCACATGCAAAGAGCAACGAAATTAAACTGCCAAATAAAGGCGATGAAAACATTAATTATTGCAGAAAGCGCACTGAAAATTGTGCATTAGTCGGAGATAATGGCCAAAGTTTTACTTCAAAAGTTGCAATTGATTCTGGCGATCAATCGACATCAATTTTAGAAGATGCAGACGGAAATGCTGGCAGCCATTCAATACAAATGACAAAACACCCTGATGGTGTTAAGCGTCTGACTGATCATGATGTACTGTGCATCCCAGATTCTGAAGAAGAGAGGAATGATTATATAGCGAACAATGATCGTCAAAGTAGTGTTATTAATACACAATATTCCCAACGGCTTGACTGTAATCAAACAATGAAAATGGATAATAACTTAAAAGTCAACTCCGGTGAATACGAATCTGTCTTTTGTAATCAGGAGAAAGTGAGCTCAGACACAACAGTTAGGACGCCGGTCATGTGCAATCAAGAGGATACGATACGTTATAATGCTTCAATTAATATAACGAACGGAGCCGATAAATCAGGGACAGTGTTAGATAGTGTAGGTAATTATCCCAATATTGGATTACAAGACGCCAGCACAAGTTCCAAGAACGGCGAGTATCGAACGGACAGTCCTGTATCACAAATCAAAACCGATTTACATGAAAATCAAAGGATAGACTCCGATAAAAAAGTAATTAAGAGTGATTGTAAAAACAAAGGAACAGGAAACAAAATTGGTATCAAACATACTGACGGGATGAAGGTCAATGCTACAAAAGAACTTACAAGTAACGTATCTGACGCAAAACGAATACCGACAAAACCAGACTTACAAAATACTGGTGCACATAATATAAGCGTTACGGGCCAGGATAAAATCCGCACGTCAAAAATTTCTTCCTTGAGAGGTTCAACACTAAAACAACCTAGTGCTAGTAAATTGGCGATTTCAACAGCAGGACTAGCTATTAAAAAAATTCAGTCAAAAGAACCTAACGTGTCAAATATGAAATCAGAAAATGCAACAAAACTGCGTGGGAGCAAGTCTAACACACCGAGTCCGAATATGGCGAGAAAGTTGAGTGACGAAAAAACGGCAACCTCCCGTTTTGGAAAAGCGAAAGATTTAGTCAAGCTGAAAGATACTCCAACAAACATTCCCAGTATTTCAAAACGTACACATGGAGATTCGGAAAAAAAATTAGGTGGAGCTATCTTAAGTGAAAAGTGTCAAAGGAATGTCCATAAACCTAAGCAATCGCCATTAACTGGAAGGAAAACAGAGAAGTCGGTAGCATATAAAGGACCAACAAGAACTATTGAAAATAAGCGTTTATCACAGGACAATAGTGTAAAAACAAAGGATGGCAGTAAATTTGGTGAACTAAGTAGGTGTAACTCGTCACAATTAAATCAAAATATTGCTGGTAAACTGAAAACTGGCAGAATTTCAAACTCAAGTAAACCTAAGTCGACCTCGTCGAGTCCTGCTAGCGGCTCAGATAGAGCGTCAAAATCACCATCACCAAGCAGAACATCACTCCGTCAGAGTGGCTCAATAGGCAAACCGTCTACACTAATATCCTCGACTCGTCCTACTGGGACAAAAATAGTTAGTATACCGAGGCAAGGATCCCACAGAATTAGTGAAAAAGAAGTACAGGCCAAAAAAGAGAGCAAAGTACCGTGTAACCGTAGTGACAATGGCGGTAAGCTCGGGTCAAGTGACAGCAAACTACCAACTGTTCGCAAGAAGGAGAAAACCCCACCACTGATTAAATCACATTTGTCCAAGAGTGGAATAGCTGCTACTCAAGAAAAGTTGAAAAACTCTACGGAAGATTCTAAAGAATTAAACAAAATGTCAAGTGTATCAAAGAGTGGCCCAGATCCAGTGAAACGCCCGGACAGACAAAAGTTATCAAATACCTCCTCTTTGGCTCCTGGGACACAGAAGCAAAAATGTCAAAAATTTTACAGGATAGGTAATACAAATGAATCGAAGCCAGTAGGTCAAATCAAGAACACTAAATCTCCAAAGTCAAGTGCACCCAGTAGTCCTGCTACTATGTCTCGATCTAGATCAACCATGCCATGTGACACTAGACTTTCTAGGAAACCGATAGAAAGTTCAGAATCGAGTCCAGCTACCAGTAACTCCGGAAGTCCGTGCATATCTCGCCGGAATAAAATGTCGTCTGGTACATTATTACCCAACAGTCCAAAAATGATTACAAAACGGTTAGGAAACAGTAAACAAGGGAGTAATCTAAGTGCTACAACTACAAAGAAAAGTAAAATTCCGAATCGTTCTACATTATCAAAAAAATCTGCTGCTTCAGAAATTTCAACTTTACCTGCAACTTCTAAAGGTGTAAGTGCACAAAAAACATGTGATAAAAGTCCCGTACTACAAAAGAAGCCAGGATTAGTGATGGGATCGAAATTGACCATAAAATCAGGTAAACCAGAAACAATTAAAACGTCAATTGGAGAATCAAATGGTGGCAAATTATCTAATACAGATCCACATGCTGCAACTGCAAAGAAGGAGCTAACCAACAAAACCGCGCTGAAACAAAAAAGCATCCCAAGAACGTCAACTCCGATAACACGAATATCTAAAACACAAGAAAAACAAAATTTGCAAAAACCTGGAAAACTTGTGATAAATTCAAGTGAATCAGCACGCACCACAAAAATCGGCATTCCAGCAGAAAATATAACGGCAGTTAGAAATAAAAGCTTTTCAGAGATTTATCAAAACGAAAAAGACGGCGATAAAATTTCAGAAATAAACTCAACAAAAATACCTGCCTTATCAACTGAGTTATCTAGTAATGCGGATGTAGACAAAGGTGATTCAAATGCGTTTAATTCCAACTTTTTCTCGCTGGTCCAAAGTGAAAATGAACAAAGTGATGCGAATGGTTCAGACAGCAGGTGCGTTGTATCTATTACTATGGAAGTAAGTGACATGCATCTTACTCAGACAAAAGAACATGAGAAGTCTGATGAAAGTCCTTCTCCGAGCGAAGCACCTGACACAAAAAACATAAATAAAACTTGCGAGCAAAACCACGTTACTGCCACTTCAGATCAGCATGAGCGCAATTACGTAGGTGAAATGGTGCAAACAGCCGATCAGGCAATTATCAATAACAGCGATACAGACAGTGAGGAATACTGGTCACTCAGCGATGATGACTCGTGTAATTCCAATAGTGTGCTGAAAAATCTGGAACATAACACTGCTTTCCGAGACACTTACTGTAGTGATGAAAATATAGCCGGACAGGGAAATAGCCTAAAACATAAGTCGAGTCTCAGTAAAAATAAAACAATGATTGGTCACTCTGATGCACATGGATGCAAGGACCAGGCAGAAGCAGAGGGTGTTATATCAGTAATAAACAAATTAGTTCCAGAGAAACAGAGACACACTACTAGTGAACAATGGGATTATACCATGCAGGTTGCAGACGATGGAACAGAAGACGCTTGGTGTGAAGCTGCCGATGACAATATAAAAAACGAAGTAATTGAAGGCGGCGTGCTGTTCTCCGATAATAAATCTTGCAACAAAAAACCTTTTGATTTAAGATCTAAAAATATTACTCATCCGCCGAAATTTGATTCTGAATCTGAGGTCTTAAATGTAAACAGTACGAAACTGTATGAAAAAGATAAGAAGCACTATGTGTCTGAAGATATTGGAGGAAAATTGCCTGTGCTCGCGAATTTAGAGGAATATGCAGATGAAGGGCAAGATAAATCAGAGATTCAAATAAATGAAGGCAGCGAGGGGGTCTCTGATTCAAACCTTGTGAAAAACTTTTTTGATATGGAAAACAGTGGCGATAGAATGCCTTATTTATTATCATCTTATCACCAGGAAGATTTTAGTTCTGACACCGATGTACTTCCACAAAATAAAGTCAGTTCTGGTCTAATGCCGCTGAAGGATGAACACACTACAGAAGGTCAAGATTTTAACCGGGATACAAAACACGATTCTGAATTTCCTGGGAGTAAAAATACGCGTTTGTGCAGTGAAGGAAACTTGGGTGCCTCAAAAACTGAACATTCTGAAGAGGAATTAAATGGCATTTCTGATAAAGCGAGTGGCACCCTATGTAGAAGCGATTTAGCTAATGATCCAAGTTTAAGTGAAAAACATAACATAACTGAAACGACAGATTTGAATCATTTTGAATCGGGAATTAAACACGAAAGGTTAGAGGATTCAGACGGATCGTGTAGTGCAGAAATATTCAACTCTGAGTATGCACACGGACCTTATTGTTTGGAAAATTCTTATTCGGACGAATGTTTGTCAGTGAAAAAAGAAGCAGACGACGAAAATATTACTAGCCTGACATGTGCCAAAGAAAATAAAGATATGATGGATAGAGACGTACCTACAGATACGTCCAATGTTACAAGGTCCAGGAAAATTGTAACGCGAAGTCAGAGATCTATCAAATATGAAACAGTTACAACAAGAATAGTTCGTCACGAGAGAACAGATGGAGATTTTGCTACTTTAGAGACGTGCAGCGTAGAAAACAAATTCCTTCCCAGCGATCTGGTAAATAAACAAAGTCATATTTTACAGTCATCTAGTTCAAGTTCCGTTACGTCACGCATCGTTGACAAAGAAGATGATGCTAAGTCCCCTGACCATCTTAAGTGCCTGAGCGCATCTGCATCATCTGAAGACTCGCTCTCAAGAGAAGATGTTCTAAAAACGGGAAATAATATCTTGTCCGGGAAGGAAATAGATCTCAGCAATGAACCCGTTACATCGGAAACTCATCCAAAAAGTAACATACACACAAATGCAGAAAATAATTGCAACACGCGGAAATTGTCGGATCATCATGATTCGATACCACGTGAATTAAGTAAAGATGACAATAGGACTAGCTCAAGATCTAAAGTATCAATAATCAAATCAACATCAAATCGGACAGAAACGATCAATGTGACTGTGCGGAGCCGTAATTCATCACAGATTGACAGTCAGTGTTCCTCTGTGAAATTCAGCAAGGTTAATTCTCAAACAATTAAGTTTGATGGCGACAGTCACGGACTTCATTATCAAAATAGCGAAGGTATTTCAAATACTTATGTGACAAGCAATGGAACAAGATACGATGATTCAAAAGTGAGTAGTGTATCTATCTGTGATAAAGACCGTGATAGCAGAATAAGTCTATATAGTGGAAACAATTCAGAAACACAGATAACTAAAGAGAACAGGTCATTGTGCAATCTTGAAGGGATTACAGACTTAGCGGTAGCAAGCAATTTAACCGATATCAAAAGCGCCGAGGAAATAAATGAAAATGTTGATAATTCTACAGATCTAAGATCTTCCATTACTGAAATTTCCTTTGGAACAAGTAATAACGAAGTGGTTAATGGAAAAAAATTTCATAATAAATTCGATGATGATAAAACAGCTTTAGAGGAAGCTGTCGAAAACTTGGATGAAGGATCCCTGAAAACTGACGCCGATAATTTGACTAATGTAAAAATAAAAGATACATCTCAATTGTCAAACAAAAGTAAACTTGCAGATGAGATCAAAGATAGCGATAAGTCTAACACAGAAGATCCACAAAAATCAATACAGGCTCAGACTTTGCAGCCTCTAACTGTTACTTCCACTAGCGAAACTAAGACGTCGTTACTACATAACTCCCTGGAAGAACATTTGGGAAACAATGGCAAAAAAGAATTAACGTCAAAAGAATTGAAGGAGATTTCTTACGAGTGTCGTCTGTCTGAGACCGACAGCAGTGGACCAGATGTTCAAGTGAATAGTATGCCACGGCCTGTTATACAAATAACAGAGTCAAAATTGGAAGGTAGTGAAAAAACTTTAACAAACGAAAGTGAAATGCAAGAGCCTACGGTCAATTCAAACCAGGCCAAAAGTAAAAGAAAAGAGCGGTCTCGACAGGAACTCAGGCGATTTACGGCCACAGTGTGCCTGATAGAGAAGAACGATGACGACAAAGACTCTGTGTCCCCACCGCAAAGACCAAGGGCGAGGAGCAAGAGTCCAATAACCTTGAAAACAGAAATTACTGGAGTAGAAAGTAAGCAGTCAGTGACATGCATGGGAAATGGCCGTGTGTCAGAAATCTGCAGAACATTTATCAGGAAAGCAGACAAGGTAAAAGGAGCTGAACTTCCTCTAGACAAATCAAGACCTACCTCACCAACTATCCAGTCTCCAGCGCTAGGTAGGAAAATGAAATGGGTGAACAACTGTGGTAAATGGAAAAGAATTCCTGTTGAGGATGGTGAGGGGTCACCTTGTTCTCCAGAAATCATTTCACCCTCTGACATTATGCAAATGAAACCATTCAAATCTGAAAAAGAGATTGATCAAGCCAGGGACCAACGTCATAGACAGGACCAAAATAAAACAGAATCAATTTCCAAAAGCAAGGAAAATGAGCCACACCCTGCTACGGATTTACAAACCAACCAAAAGAACCTTACAGGAAATGTAACAACAGTTAAACCTAAATCTAAAGAACCTCCAAAAGTATTGCCAAAACCCTCAGAGGAGGTGCGAAGGAAGAACTTAGCAAATATCGTCACAAAGTGGACCAGTCTTGGGCAGAGGAAGATTGTAGCTAAACAAGATCCATGTGACATCACAAAAGTGGACAGAGCTATCAATGTTAGTAGAGCAACAACTGCCAGTAACAGTCAGAAGGCTGCAGACCATAGTCCAATGATATCAGATAACAAAGACAATGTATCAGATAACAAAAACTCAGAACAAGTTCACACCTCTGAAAATTTCCAGTATTTCAAAACTCTTGAAATAAAAGAAGTTCATAAACCTGTGCAGCAGAAACAAAGAATTCCAAAAATGTTGCTGAAGCAAGATGATGGATGGAAAACTGCAGTGGTGTCTGATGAGGACATAAATACCAATACATTATCAGATACCACTCATGCTGAAATGCCTCTTGTTAGTGACCAAAACATGCATGACCATACTGACAGCAATCAAACGGATGAACAGGTGCACAAGAACCTGAATGTTTTGTCAGAAGTATTGACAGATAAACCTGCAAAACAAGATGAGATGACTACTATAGACAATCAAGCAAGAATCAGGAGTTTTGGTGAAAGTGTAGGGAGGGCTGGAACAGTAGTGACCAGTGAAAGTAAGATAAAACTCCCAGGCAGTGATACATCTCAACCTCTGCCACCATGTGCACAGCCAGAACAAGAGTGTAATACTGAGACAAAGAGTTTTAATACAAATGACTTAGAAAATGGTGAATCAAGTGGTGTTCTGTGGCAAGTGCATGTACCTGAGAATGCAAATGGCAGGCAGACAGTGGTACCAGACATAGATAGTGACTTACATGTAGAGTTCAACATCACATTACCTGATATTTGTCAAGGAATGGATACCATCAAAACAACACATGATGACACAGAAAATGATGACAAAAGCGCAGTAGATGATGACATCACTCCAACTAATACCCCATGTCAGAATCCTGTTTCTGCCAGTCTGACAGACAGTTTTGAAGCGACACCTACAAATACACCAAAATTGAAAGCAGTGAAAATAAAACAGGAGATTTTCCCAAGGGAGGATACTAGTTCACAAGATGAAAAATTATCCATACAGGAAAGTAAGCCTAAATATAGTGATATTTCAAATGTGAAATTCTACATCAATGACGATTCTGGAGATGAAGATTCAAAGGATAGTGATATAAAATCATCTGATTCTTCCCTTGTTAAAAGTGCTAGAATGTTAATGAAATCTGAGGGGAAGTATGACCACACAAAGGATATCAGATCATTTGGATATAGTTCTTATCTTTCTCGGAAAAGACCAGAGGATTATACTTTTCCAAAGTTTTCACAATATGGAAGGCAAGGTAAAAGTGCTAGAGTTAGCCAGCAGAATGGGGCAACAAACAGTGATGACAATGTACCAGAGCCGAGAAGATGGACCAGTGATAGTGCTGTAAGCCACGGTCAAGGTGTACAGGAAAAGAAAAAGGTAAGATAACTTAAGTTTTATTCACTTATTGGTACATAACTGTATTTACACCTGTATTGATTTGGTATAGTGTAATCTGTCTTGAGAGACCAATCCTTCTGCCATGTAAATGTGGTCTCTCTTGACTGGTTGCATTTATATGTGATTTTTCTTGAAAAGCTGTTTTCATACAAGTGGTCACTAACAACAGTGGCTCTCTAGACAGGTTCTAATGCACAGTAGAACCTATCTTGAGAGATCCCCCTTCTGTCATACAAATGTAGTATCTCATGACAGACTTTATAATTACTTAGAAAGATTTTGTTTCTAATGAGTGGTCTCTCAAGACAGGATTCACTGTACCTCTTTTTGTAGATATTAATCAAGTATATGATATCTTCTTTTTTGTAGATACCTGTATAAACCTCATATGAAACCTATTGGATGTAAAACATTTTACTTCTGATAAACTTAAATTTTGTAAATTAAACTAAAAACATTGCTTTGAAATTTTGAAAATTATGCAGCTCCACAGGACTTACTTTGATATTCCATTTTGACCAATCAGAGATGATATTATATCAGCAGGGTTGAACACAAGAATTGAACCTAGAAATATATATAGATTATATATGTATATGTATGTAACAAACAGAAAGATATGGCAAAGACATCATTGTTATGCTTACTTTGATTTTGTTTACATTCTGATCACTATCTGTGATATCAATATTACTAGCATTATCTTAATTATTACTGCAAAAAAAAAAATGGTGAGTATTAACATAACAAATGAGCAAGTAGAGACGATTGTAAAATAACAAAGTCAAGTTTGCCCTCTGTTTGTCTATACTATTATGAAACACACTGAAGGAACACAACAAAATAAACATATAAAAATCGAACATGAGATTCAAAAAGGTGTAAAGAATCACATACACTCACATGACAGGTATATATATATATAAATATATACAATTGAATCTCGAAAACTCGAAGTGCTCGGGACCGCTGATAAACTTCGAGTTTTCGAGACTTCGAGTTTTAAAAAATACAATATCCCTCAAGCTGAACGCCATTCCGCCGACACAAACCCTCTTGTTCACTCCCTTCTCTATACACTATTCTTATTACGCATCCATTTGGCAAATATTCTTAGATAATTTAACAATGTCGTCGTCTTGATTGCTAAATAAACAAAAATATTGGCATTTCAAAAGAGTGAGATGACATTTCACAGGTATTTTAAGCTTTGGACTGTGAGATTTATTCGAGAGATCGAAAATTTCGACGTCAACATTCGAAAGACCGAGAGTTAATTTCGTTAATTTATTAAGAGAAAAATCGGGACCGTAGCTTAACTTCGAGAGAACGAGAACTTCGAGGGATCGACGTTCGAGTTTTCAAGATTCGACTGTTTATACATACTTTTAATCACACGAAATAGGGTTTTAAACTGAACAAAAACAAAATCTTTTCAGTAGTAAATATGATTTAGTGATCATCTGACACGTAAATTTAGTTAACAGCCCATATTTTAAGTATAATTTCTCAATTTGTTTATATTTCATATACATATAGATTGTTATGAAACCATCTTGTGAGAAAAATAGCAGTGTTTTTCTTTTTTATGTGAGCTTTATAAGAAAGTTTGTATGATGATTTGTATATACAATTACATCAAAGGATTGGCTAAGCAATAAATCATACCGACATTGAAAATATTTATTGAAAAGATTTAATAATTTGAAAATACATGGTAATTGTATATTCTAGTATATGTTTTCAAGTTTTAATCAGAACTGACAATATATAGAGAATATGGAGATCTGATGATTAAATCTTATTTGTCCTCAAGGTTTTTTTTACAAGTGTTAATAATGCAATACTAACACTATAGTCATAAAATGAAAAGTAATCAGCCATAGAACGTGTGCAAGAGAGAGAGAGAGAGAGTGACAGTATTAGATGTGAAAGTTGTGGCAATATAATTAAATAGTCTCCCATATTAAAATATTCTTATATGCAAGGACATGAACTGTGCACACCATGTTACATCTGTCAACAGGGTATATGCAATATTGAATATTCATCTGTTTTTGTATGACATCTCCAGCATCACTTACATGTACATATTTTCTTATTGCTGTGCTAATCTGACAGAATTCCTCATATCAACTTCCATGTCAAATGGCAGATTTCTCAACTTTACAAAATTAACTTTCCCAGTAGTTTAACAGCAAGAAATCGTGCAAATGTATTTCAAGATAAAGGCAAGTTCAAATGATAAAATTTGTGGCATTTAAAGTATGTATGACTCAAAATCTGATAAGATATCTGCAAAAATTTCTGGAAATTAATAATAATGCATGTGCAGGAAGAAAATCTAGTCTTTTTTAAACGATTAATGCAAATACGATTTCTAACTGCTAGACAACTGCCAATCACATCAGTTAGGCTAAAGAGAAAGGTCAACTAAACTGGCAATATTTCAGTCTTATTATCAGTCTTTTATTACATATTTCATCTTCTTTCTAACTTACACCTATAACTCAGAGAGAGGCTTCTACTCAGGAATTATTGGAGATATTGCATTTTGAGATGCAGACTGACACAATCTCCCTAAACTATCAGCAAGCTACTGGAACTGACCCAAGAGATAATCAAAAAGCATGATTGCAAAAAATAAGGAAAACACTCTGTACATTACTTCCATGGTGTACTTATCAACTCAAATACTCTGGCAGAATTCTTTTGGCGAATAATCTCAGAAATAAATACATAGCGGAAACTCTAAGCCATAGGCTTCACCTCAGATTCACAGTTTATCATACAGTCAGATTGAGCAGATTCTGAAAGCCGGAAGATCGAGAGAGAAGTGAGGAGAGAGGGTCTTATATTATTTTGATGCTTATTAAATTGGTCTTAATAATCTCCATCAGAGGTAATCTGATGGAATTACCATGTGAAAGTGAACACTGTCTATTTCACTGGCTTTGTCATCAATAGAAGTGTTCCTATATTGATTCTTTTTCCGTGCAGAATTTGGTGAAAGCTTTACCTGGCTATTGATGGAGTAACATTTTATGTTGTGCTGTTATGCTATTAACATCATATTGTATGCTACCTACATTAACCACGTTCACAGTGGGTTTTTGGTTGTTCTTGTGTGTGTGTGTGTGTGTGTGTGTGTGTGTGTGGTTTTTTTTTTGTTTTGTTTTTTGTTTGTTAGCGAGTCTTCTCTCACACAGGTCAAAACATTATTCAAAGAGTTACTGTGAATTCTAGCTATACTAAGTTACTAACCATTCACCTTTTTATTGTGTAAGCAAGACTGCTCTCACACCATCAGGTCAAAATACCATTCAATTCCAAAGAGTTATGATGAATTCTACCTATAGCCTACTAACCATTCCAAATGTTATAGTATTAGCAAGTCTGTTCTAGCTGACACCATCAGATAAAAGTACCATTCAAGATTCCCTGTGTATGTTGTGTACCTCAAGTACATGTACGCATTTGCTAGCTATACATATTTTCACTTTCAACATACAGTACACCAGCTATAACCATTAACAGCATTAGTGTGTAAATATACATGTATAAGCAGGACTGCACTCACAGCACAAGGCTGAAATACCAGTCAGTGTTCCTGTATAATTTCTATAAAGAAATAGCTATGGTGCAATACCATTTACTACTGGCATATACAGTTTGCCAGTCATGGACACTACACAGTAGGCCTGTATCTATTAGCTTGTACATATAATATAAGCAAGTCTCCACTTACAACATCAAGTCAGGATATCTCTCACAGAGAAACTGTGTATGCTAGCCTAGTAACACATAGTACACACCTAGTAGTACATCTACTCACTACTGACATGCAGTATAAGGTGCCAACTGCAGTCAAA